>JBBBWG010007713.1:0-11145 GCA_037176905.1 Azolla pinnata | reverse complement strand
TCTCAATGGCATCTACTGATTGATATGCATGTTATACTTCTCAATCTCCATGGCATCTACTGATTGATATGCATGTTATATATACTTCTCAATCTCCATGGCATCTACTGATTGATATGCATGTTATATATGCTTCTCAATCTCAATTGGGCACATCTTGTTTGACTATCTGGATGATCCTTTTCAGAAGCAGCAGATAGATGATGCAGTTGTGGGTTGTTGGGCCAATGATTCGGCATCGATGCGCAAATGCGGCTTTTCCATGTGGCAGTAAACAATTCAAAATGGGCACAATGATGATTGCACTCCACTAGCCCACCACAATCATCACTATCACCATCATCATCATCATCACAGTTATCATCATCGTTGCCAGTGCTATCATCATCATCATCATCTATCATCATCGTTGCCAGTGTTATTGTCATCATCATCATCACCATCATCATCACCATCATCATCATCATCATCATCATCATCATCATCATCTCCAATCTTCGATTGGGCGACAGACCTGCTGTGCTTGTTCAGGAAGATTCGTCGTCCTCTTTGTCCCTCTCGCCAGTAAACTGTGCTCTGTGCTGATCTCCATGTTTCCCATGCCATGGTTGGGGAGGGGGGTACGAACCCGATTCGCTTGCCAGTAAGGTAAGAAATCGCTAGCTGGCCCCTCAGACAGTTAAAAACAGAAGAAAAAACAGAAAAGGCTTTGTTCTGAACTCCGCCACACCGTTCTTTTATTCCTTTCCTTTCTCTTCCTTCAGTTTGTCTTCGGTTTCCGTCTTCTTTTCTTCTTCTTTTTTTTTTTTTACTGCTGAGGAGTAGCAGTAATTTGACCGATCCATTTCTGGTATCTGCGGCGGCAACTGGTCGGGACCTGCTGAATCGTAGCGAGAGGAGACTCTTCACGATCCCATCGCATTGTGATTATCGTTGTCGTCATCAGATTGTGTATGATCTGATCGCGAAAAACAGAAGAAGAAAGATTGCATTGTGCACAAGAAAGTGCGCGAGAAACAGAAGAAATATTTTGTTGATTATCATCATCATCATCATCGGCAGCTGGACCCCGCATCCCTATCCCCATTCTGACTGCCAAAAAACGCCTGACAAAACTGTAAAATCGCATTTTTAACACCTGCCGAAACTAGAAATTACAAATTAACGCCCAGTTTTTTCCCTAAAAAATTAACACGCAGCCGATTGATCAAACACCGAATCAATCGATCGTGTGCTCGATCCATCAAATGAGCCGATCGATCGGCACTCAATCGCTTGATATCAGCGCCAAATTAACGCATTGACCGATTTAACCGGACGCCGGGAAATCGCTGACTTCTGTCGGCCGAATACAATAAATAGTTTAAGGGAATCGATCGGGATCGATCAACGGGAAAGCGATTTAGGAATAAAAATCGACACTTGCGGGATTAATCGGGTGCTAATTTTTTTGTAAGTGGAAGATAAAGATCAGAGCAATTTGGTTAGGCGTTTTTTTTCTTTTGGTAATTTAGAACTCATATTTTGGGCACACATGGGATTCGAACCCAAGACCTTTTTTTTCCTCTTCTTCTTCTTCTTCTTTCTTCTTCTTCTTCTTCTTTCTTCTTCTTCTTCAGAGTCTCAAAGTTCAAACAGAGAACATTTTTGTTGGTGGGCGTTTTTTCTTCTTCTTCAGAGACGAGCTCGGCAGCAGCGGCTATGGCCAATGACAAGAGCAGCCATGGCCCCAAAGCTTCAGCAAAAGCAGAGGTAACCTCCCCTTCTTCTTCTTCTTCTTCTTCTTCTTTTCTGCTTTCTTTCCTCTAACCCTCGCCTCTCTCCCTGCTCCAGACCATCCATTTGAAAGTTTTCATGCATTGCGAGGGATGCAAGAAGAAGGTGAAGCGAACCCTCAACAGCATTGAAGGTAACATGAACAACCCTCTTCATCATCATCTTCTTCTTCTTCTTCTTCTTCTTCTTCTTCTTCTTCGTTTTTGTATTCCCTTTCTCCTTTCTTTCCATCACTCCGGCATGTGAGAATACGAAGCTTGATGATGTCAACCGGAGCACATTTGTCTCTCCACCTGAATTACTTGCTACATCCATCATGTTATCTACTTCGCATGGAAGGAAACCTTGATTCCCGGCCACGGTTCAAAGGATATGTACGAGAAGCACATGTGTTAGGGTTTTGAAGGATGTCCGTGATGCATTTGTTATCTGCACATTTGCATATGATAGGATTCATTAGGGTTTAAGGATATGTGCTAGGGTTTGGAGTCTTAGGGCTTAGGTGGTTTGGCATATTTATAAACCCTACATCCATAAAACCCTAGCAGGTACTTGTTCTTATACATTTGCTTGTCTTTGAAACCTGGACCTGTAGATCTTAAACCCTAGCATATCCTTAAACCCTAGACCTACTACACATTACACAATACACCCCACCAGGCACAATGTACATTGTGCCTATGTCATATAGACTTGTAATACCTGCTACACAGGTCTCCGGTTGTATATTGCTTACAGATGTTGCATCCCATATGATTCAACAAATTGTGGGAAGCTCTTTCTCTCTCGGATTCAGTTTAGGCTGTTTTGCATGCGATGTGTTTTTCCTTTTCCTCCCAGGTGTTGAAGCTGTGGATGTGGATGGGGAGCTCGGGAAGGTGACGATAACAAGCACGATGGACTCTGCGGTGCTCATCAAGAAGCTAGAGAAGGCAGGCAAAGTGGCGGAGCTCATCCCCAACGGCGTCAGCTGCGGGAACAAAGGCAAGGGCCAACAGAAAGCAGGGAAGCAGGCAAACGACGCGAAAACAAGAGGAGGGGATTTCAGACAGGATGCGAAGAATGGAGATGGAGACGATGGCGAGTTCTTCGACGATGCGAGCAGCATCAACGAACCGAATGGCAAACATCAGGAGGAGAACAACAACAATGACAATGGCGGTGATGACAACAAGACCAAGAACAATAGAAATAGCAACAACAACAACAACAACAACAACAACAACAACAGCCATAACAGTAACAATGGCCAAGGTGGTAAGAAGAAGAAAGGTGGTGGTGGTGGTGGTGGTGAAGCTGGAATGAATGTCTCCTATGAATTGGGTATGAATGCTGGCATTCCCTACTACGAAGTGGGTATGAATGCATTCCATGAATCGGGTACAAACAGAAACAACGCCAGTAAGAACATCGCCCCGATCATGGTTGAAACAGCGTATTCAAACTCCTTGGAATCTGCAGAATATGCCACTCACATGTTCAGCGATGAGAACGCCAACAATTGCGCCATCATGTAGAAGAGGCCGGAGAACTGCATGCCTTTCCATCATCTTCCTTCTTTTCTTCTTGCTCATCGAAGTTTAGCCTAACTAACACAACCCCCCATCTCCTCCAATATCTGGTTTTTTTTTTTTCTCGTTTTGTTTTCTCTCAAATCAGATCTTTCACCATAATTTTTCAGCTCAGAGATGAAAGAATAAAGATAAAAAAAAAAGAAAGGAAAGGAAAGGAAAAAATCTGGTATCCTTGTCTGAAATCATGGACAGGAAATCAAAACTGCTTTGGGTTTTTATTCTGGACTCGTTGTATGTAGTAAAAAGAAAAGAAAAAAAAAAACAGGAAAAGGAAACGATGGAGCATGTGCCCAAGGGTTAAAAAAAATCAGAAGAATAAAAATACCGTTGCCCCAGAAGACAAAGTGCCATACCCAGGAATCTCTGTGGCAAAGTACTGTAATTGAGAGCAGGTGCAAAAGGGGAGTTTTTGATGTAAATAATGTGTCTTTGACTATGGCAGAGGAGTCTTTGAATATACATGCATGCATTTTGGGTTTGTAAATACTGTGTTTTGTCTTTGCGTACATACACACATTTGCATCTACACAATACACAGTTCCCAAATGGAATCATGATCTAAAAATGCACGAAGCACATGTCTTGGCTGATCAGAGTATCAGTAGTAGTTCTGGATACCGAAAAAGTCTTTTCCACTGATGGGTACCATGAGTTAAACTAACACTTTAGAACAATGTATGGCTTATGATAATCTGTATTGGTCGATTTGAGAGTATTATCATAGTTTTGTGTAAGAGATGCCGTTTTTCTTCCCTAAGAGTGTCAGAATTTCGGTGTTTATGTGATCAGATCTATCCTTCTAGTTCCTCTGTTGTTCTAGAATTGTTTATAGAAAAGGTGCTCATTAGCCCTTGCTTTACTTTTAATTCCAACTCTAGAAAAAAGGTGCTCATTAGCTCTCAGTTTACTTTTAATTTCCATCAGAAGATTTGGGGACAAAAGAACTGGAGCAATTACCTACTAGATTAAAATTGGCAAAGGGCATAATAATCCATACAACAGCTACAAGGCTCTATACTTTTGCCACAAGGTGCACATAACCATAATTCTTGAACCATTGGGCTTGAACCATAACTGATTTGAGGGAGAGTATTGTAACATCTGATCATTATGATGTTATAAGGTGCCCTGGGGTACTCATTTGGTTTTGAGGTTGATGTGAAAACAGTTGCCTATATTGGTCATCAATCAGGAACTATTGATCACGAAAACAGTTGCCTATCGATCACCAAATTTCTTCCAAGAAGACAAAGACTGTAGAATCTCAATCAATTTGTCTACATCTACAGTACTAGTGTGATTGATTAGTGACATTTGTGGTGTGAGTGCCATGAAAGGTGGCACCAAGCTCAAGAAAAGTTTTCTAAGGATTCACTTGTGGAAACACAAACGAAAAACAGCCATGATTCACTGCCCAAAATGCAATTATGCATGAATTTTATCACAATCAATGTGGGAAGTCATATTACTTATTGGGTAATGTTTATATACTAGTTTAAAGGTGTTGATATATTGAAAAAAAAACAGCAAAAGTCCATAATCTGCCCTTACACCTCGTTTGATGAGATGACAATTACTATGCAGTGAGACAACGCTTCACGCATTCTCACTTAAGGAATAAAATGGAAGTAAATGTATAACCTATTTCAATGGGCCTATCCAGTTGAGCATGTACACGAGTCTGTGTACATGGATCATGTTCTTTTTGAGTTACAAAATATAGAATAACAGGCTCGCAGGTCTCATAACCATATTAGCTGAAAGCTTTCTTTGACAATGATAGCGTGGCGAAAGGGTCATGGTGCTATTGTCCTCTTGGTCTTCCTCATTGCCTGTGCAACTCCTAAAAATCTGATATCCCATCCATTTGAGCTCCTGATCAAAATCTCTCTTAAGGACCAGAAAAAAGTCGGCATTTTTTTCAAAAGGCTTGTTGAACCACTGGGTGTTAGTTATCTGGGATACTTAAAAAATGCCCACTGTTGGGATATTTTAAACATACATAAAGCACGATTATAGATGAACAGAAACTGTCACAATAAACCCTTCGTTCTTACTTGTATGTACATTGGAGG
Organism: Azolla pinnata; assembly: GCA_037176905.1. Classification (NCBI taxonomy): domain Eukaryota; kingdom Viridiplantae; phylum Streptophyta; class Polypodiopsida; order Salviniales; family Salviniaceae; genus Azolla; species Azolla pinnata. The sequence continues at coordinate 5,720 of JBBBWG010007713.1, read as the reverse complement.
CCGACGGATATTCCTTGTCGACGCTACACATCTAGCCAAAACCCGCGTGCTTGCATCTCAATCCAGTTTTCCATTCTGAAAGTTAGTCGATGACATTGTAATACGAACCTTGATTTGCATTGATTTTCCAACTGAAACTGAATTTGGCTTGTGTAGCAAAAACCCATGTGCTGAAATTAACAGCTGCTCATTTCAAGCCATTGTTCATCCCAGAATGAAATGATCATGCAGCCAAGGAACTATGAACCAAACCCAGCATGCACTCTTGCTGACGTCCCAATGAATTTTCGTGTCATTTCAGCGGCTAAGCTTCAGGCCAAAAACAAGATGGGAAGCAGAATTTTTCGCATATGTTCAGGAGATACAGAACATAACAACTTGCAGATTGAACCAATGTGTGTCTTAATTTAGGAGTTGCAGTATCAGTGCCAGAGGACAGGGATCCTTCTTTTCCACTACATTCGTTGCCATCATCAATGTGTTGCTGTTGTTTATATATTGTGCTTACATAACTTAATTCGGAGCTACCATCTGTAACAGTGGTGCTGCACTTGCCCATGACTTCCAAATTGTTTGACACCTCTATATCATGGGGTTCATTCACAACTGCAGAAGACAGACTATCTTTGTCCATCAGCTCTCCTTTTTCTGAATGGAAAATATCTGTTCCCTGGACACCATTTTCACCTGAGAAACCATCTACCTGAATTGCATGAGCTTTATTATCATTTAAGGTTCTGTGAGATGGACTGGTGTTTTGTGTTGCCATTACTTTGGTGTTCCGAACATAGAAAAGAATGTATGCTTTTTGTTCAAGCACAGACCTTTCACTGACCTCAGAAACCTGGAACATATTCAATCATCAACCATTAATAATGAATATAATAAAGACCAACTCAAGAAGTTAACTATGTAGAAGACACTTGGAATATACCCTACTGTCATCCATGAGATGCCAAGTGTTTTCTATAGTTCGCACAAAACAGTAGTAGTGTCCCGAATTAGTTGAACGGCCAGAATGCACCAGCACCGCGAACAATGAATACGCCAAGTCTTCATCCTGCTACAATGCCAATAACACACAGCTCAAGAAATCGGTACATGAGGCAAGTAACTCACAACATGAGCATTAAAAAGTCCATTGCATATAAGAAAATAATAAACACACGAGGTTCTTAAAAAGTGCAGATTCAAGACTAAATCTACAACTGATAATTATGTACCACAAATGACAGTAACAATGAGATGGAAAGCACTCTTGTAGACCAAGATGATGCATCATTTAGTTCATGCAAGCTACCAGTGAGGAACAAAAATATTGCAGTATGAGAAATCAGCTCGACCATTGTGAATCAAGAGCATTACCTGCCCTCCGCTTACAAATGGCTTCAAATCCAAAGTCTCATCAAATTGAATCTTCTTGTCTATCTTCCCTGAGCTACTGAACCGCTTGAAATGTACAGTGAGAACATGAGGAGCCGTATGCATGGTAAACTGTTTCAATGCACGTACTTTTCTGTTACATTTGCTGCACTGGTATTTGTTGTCTCCATCCAGGATCTCTACGGCTGTGAAGTGATTGAATGCCTTGTACAAAGAATCTGCTCTTACAACTTCAAGACTGAGATCTAGAAAAGGATCATATGTGTTGGAACAATGTGAGCACTCAGCACACTTAACCTACATATCAATCAAATTGTGAGGTTTCTCAGCAAAAGAAATCCAAAAGAAGCAATTTAGATACCCCACGGACAATCATACCTGGCTCCTAAGCTGTCCACCAAATATACTTTGGATGAAACTCTCTCCTATGGGTAACTCAGCAGGAGAGCAATTTTTTAGTGCCTCTATCAGATACCTCATGTATTCATGCGCATCCTCTTGACGAAACATTCGGAAAGTGCGTGAAATGCCTGACATATTGTGATCGTTAAGGAGGTGCAAGCTATAACTTTGATGTCTTTCGAGATTCTCAGTTGATGCTCTCCAATGCACATGTAAGCCAAAAACATAATAATAGGATACAAGTCAAGTTCTTCACGAGAGATGTTGGCGAGATAATCCTCTCTGGTGTTTTGAGAGCCTCCTTCACGTGATGCTCCAAAGTACACATGGCACAAAATCCCACTGCCTTACCTGCAGAAAGAAGAAACAAGAAAACAAGAAGAAAAAAACTTGACCTTTATAAGTTTAACCCTCAACAAAACTTGTAAGAACTGATGGGGGGGCGGGGGGGTTCTTGATCATACAATGGGAAGATCCAATGGAGGGAGGCTCTAATACAAGGGAAATCAGAGCTTACATGTTCGCTTATGAAGTCCATCAAGTAAGTAATGAGTGAGCGGTGGAGTATAGGTCAGGCACTGGATTACGGAGTTGAGAAAGCATGTGTTCCCCATGTTGGCCAAACCAGCCCCCTGTGATGATCAATACGACATGGAATTAACAAATATGTCGAATTTTTTCTATATACGGAAGGTATTGACAGACAAAAAAATGCAAAGCAGCACTGCAGAAGGTAAAATGAGCATCACAAGATGAAGCCAAAGCATGTTAATGCTATATCTATGTGCAGGAATAGACAGATGTATACGTACGGCCTCTATAGGTGTATTTTCTAGATATGACAACACATGTTTACATGTAGATCTGTACCACGCGCGCCGTATGCAACATATCATGCGCACATGATTGCAGTACATATCTTTAGCATATGTAATGTATGGAAAAGGATGATTTGCACTTACAATTCGAGGAGCAAGCGGTGGCATGGTGATGTTGAAATGATGCTGTTGATGGTGATGATGATGATGAGGAGGAGGAGGAGGACGACGACGATGATGACGATGATCAACAAAACCATCGCCTTTGCCTGGGATTTTGTTCAGGTAGGTGTTGTATGACATGCCGATGGCTTCGGTCATGTGCAGTGATGATGCTGCCGAGGCCGGAATCGCGGAGGAGTCCAAGAAGGCGGCAGGATTAGGGTTTGAGTTACAGCGAGAGCACGAGAATTGTGGCTGATGAAGATGATGGTGAAAGCAGAAGGGGGGGAGCGGAACTATGGTGGAGCCGGTGGCCATTTCTTTCTTCGCCTCTTTTCTTCTCCGTCGTCCTCCTCCTTCTTCCTTCTTCCTTCTTGCTCCTTCTTCTTGCTCCTTCTTCCTTCTGCCTTCTTCCTCCTCCTTCTTCCTTCTTCCTTCTTGATCCTTCTCCTTCTTCCTTCTTCCTTCTTCCTTCTCCTTCTTGCTCCTTCTCCTTCTTCCTTCTGCCTTCTCCTTCTTCCTCCTTCTACTTCTTCCTTCTTTCTGTCTCCCGCACGATCTCTTCCTTTCTCCTCCACTCTTCTTGTCGATCCTTCTACTCCGAGTGTTTCATCATCATCATCATCTGCTGCTGCTGCTGCTGGGATCCGGGATCGAATGGAAAGGCAGAGAAAGGGCAGAGAGCGAAGGAGATGGCTTCTTCTCCTGTGCTCTCTTGCCCGTCTCCCTGCCAATGAATCGTTCTTCTTCCTCTCCCTCTTCTTCTTCTTCTGCTCTCCTTCAGCTCCTTCAGCTTCTTCTTCTTCTTCCTCTTCTTTCTTCTTCTTCTTCTTCTTCTTCTTTCTTCTTTCTTCTTCTTCTTCTGTGGGTCTAGAGAGAGAATGTTGCTTCCCCTCTTTTTCCTCTCTCTACCTAATTTCCCGAATCTCGCGAATTTCCACGTGGCGCGCAATCCCGCCTCCGACACGTCATTTCCGTTATTTTGCATATTTATTTATCTGCTCGTTTTTTTCTTTTAAATAAAAAATAATTTATTCTTGGGTGTCCTTTTTCCGCCCCTTTTTTCTCTCTTTTCTATTTTTCCCCTCACCCGCATTTATTTATTTAATTTTATTTATTTATTTAATTTTATTTATTTATTTAATTTTATTTATTTATTTAATATTACTTATTTATTAATTGTAATACTATTTATTTTTTTATTTATTTAATATTACTTATTTATTTATTTTAATACTATTTATTATTTATTTATTATTTATTTACTTACTTATTTATTCATTTAATATTTATTTATTTATTCATTTATTTATTTATTTTGCCCTTTCACTTTTTTCACTTCTTTTTACCCTTTTTCTCTTCTTTTTTTCCCATCTCAGTTTTTAATGGGAGATTAAAAAAACTGGCATTAATCTCTAATTTCTAAAGTTAGTAGGCAATTTTTCTGGTAATTTTCATTTAAACAGTAACAATAATAAGAAGAAGAGGCCGTGGGATTGATAGTATCCAATTAACTGATTAACATTCCATTAATCGGATCCTAAGGCCACTAGCATTTGTTAATTAAATATAATAAGGGAATCGATGAGTAAAACAGCAAGTAGAAAGATCAGGCGATGAGAAGACATAGATGGAAGCAAACTGTCGGAGAAAGGATAGAATCGATTAGCGAGATGCGATTAAGAAGTAGCAGCAGTAAGGGAAGGTATCAAATCGATTAGCGGGAATTAAGAGGGCATTAATTCTTGATGTGAGATAAAACTAGGCGTTAATTTGTAATCTCTATTTGTAGCGGGCGTGAAATTGTAATTGACAAAATTGTTGAGTGTTTTTTTGGTAGTTTTCCCTTACTTTAAACCTATTACTATGTTATTATTTCCTCTCTTCTGTGAGCTTCCTCCTCACACCGGGATGCCTCGATCTTGTCTGAGTTTTTCGATCCATTTGAATACATGTCGATTCAATAGTTAGACAATCATGGGTAGCATGATCAGGAAGCTTGCCTCCAAGAGAAGAAGAAGATGATGATGAAGAAGAAGGAAACAGAAGAACGCAGATCGTGAGCTACGAGTGCTCAAATACTGCTCCACCATCATCCGTTCAAAACGCATGCTCTGCCTATAGCTATCGATGCCGCCAGCCTTTTATTTTTTTTCCCCGCTTCTGAAGGATAAAATCTGGAGATCTTTTACTGTCTCGGGCGGGAACAGACTATTTCCCCCGTGGAATTGCATTCGAATCGTCTGCTCCCGCGTCCCTTTCCCTTCCGTTTGTATTTCAATCGAAATCCTCTTCTGTGCGCGGGAAACACAGCAGTCGAATGCAACAGTCGTTGAAACAGAGGCCAGCCGAATGCATGCATGCAAGCAGCTCGTCGATTGCAACGATGGATTGTTATTACCCATTCAGGCCTGCGTATCGTCAGCATGTACACATAAGTTCGTTCAGTAAGGTCTGATGAAGACAATCGTCAAGCTGCCCGCTTTCCAGAGCGGCGAATGCAAGAGGGTTACGAGCATGACCATAAACTGGCCAACGTCTTAACCGCTTCAGTTATTGCTGAAATGGAGCTTCTTAAGTTCGAGTCCCCGTGAAAGAAAGCATTTGCGAGAGTTGACCTTCTGGCAGAAGCTACTACTAGATGGTTCGAACTAAGAAAAGAGAAGCCGCAAAAATGGTATTCTCTGGATTGCTAGAGCAGACAGGTTCGAACGTCGACGACCACGGTTTTTATAAACAAAACAAAAGGCTATTCTGGTGCCCGTTGAGATTTTGGATCGAACCTCGATCTTAGGATCCAGTGAAGAACGGGCTGGAATGCCAGCCCAGGATACAGTATCTGCATACGGGCACGGAACGCATACCAGCTTGCACTCGTACTGCAACATGCACGAAATCTTTTTATACGTTACAACGTATATACGTATACATACATATGCGGCAATGTCTGCAACA
>JBBBWG010007702.1:5755-16691 GCA_037176905.1 Azolla pinnata | reverse complement strand
GCGGCAGGGCCGAGGTATTTCTCAGGGTTCCACCAATAGCTAGGGCAAGAAGTGCTACAACACGCGCACAAGATACACTCATACATGCCATCGAGCTTGGCACGATCTTTCTTCGACTGCAGGTACTCTTTGCCGGCAACTGGGGGAGCTTTCTTGGTCTTGAGCCAAGGCTCCACGCTCTTATACTGGCTGTAGAAGTTGGACATGTCGACAACAAGGTCTTTCACCACAAACATGTGCGGGAGGGGAGACACGGGGGTGTCGCGATTAGGGTTCGGGTCGATCTTGGTGAGGCAGGCGAGGCCGTTGCAGCCGTCGATGTTCATGGCGCAGGAGCCGCAGATGCCTTCGCGGCAGGAGCGGCGGAAGGTGAGGGAGGGGTCGATCTCGTTCTTGATCTTGATGAGGGCGTCCAAGACCATGGGGCCGCAGTCGGAGGTGTCGATGGTGTAGGATTTCATGGCGGGTTTGCCGCCCTCATCGGGGTTCCAGCGGTAGATGGAGAAGGTCTTGAGGTTGCGAGGTTTGGGCGGGGCGGAGGGAGAAGCGGCAGTGGAAGTTGCTCTGATGGAGAGGGCGCGTGCAGGGCTAGGGTTAGGGTTAGGGTTAGGGTTAGGAGGGAGGCTGCGGAGGAGCTGAGAGAGCTTGGAGCGAGAAGAAGCCATCGCTGCAGGGGAATCGGAGCTCGGTTTCTGCAGTGCGACGACAGACGGCTTCCGATATGTATAAGCATTTGTTGTTGAGGCGGTTCAAGAAGAAAGAAGAAGAAGAAGAAAGAAAGACGAAAGAAGAGAACACATTTCGTGGTTCAACGAGGACCGAACAACTGATCTCATGTTTTCATTCATCGTGTCAGAAGAAACTGCATTCCAGAACAGGCCTTTTCCGAGAAGAATTCAACCCTTCCGCGATCGAATCGCTTGTTTCGGATCGGGAAATCTGGAATCTCGAATCTGGAATCGTCGTCTCCCCGATCGGAGCGCTGCTGTATATATATATAAGCTTCTGCGATCGGATCTGGAAATCGTCGTCTCTCCGATCGGAGCGTTGTTGTATAAGCTTCTGTGATTGGTATCTGGAAATCGTCATCTCTTTGATCAGAGCACCGATGTATATGCTTCTGTGATCGGATCTGGAAATCGTCGTCGCTCTTATCAAAGCGCTGTTGTATAAGCTTCTGCGATTGGTATCTGGAAATCGTCGTCGCTCTGATTCAGAGCGCTGTTGTATAAGCTTCTGCGATCGATATCTGGAATCATTGTCTCTCTGATCGAACCGCCACCGTATAAGCTTCTGCGATTGGTATCTGGAAATCTTCGTCTCTCTGATCAGAGCGTTGTTGTATAAGCTTCTGCGATCGGTATCCGGAATCATTGTCTCTCTGATCGAACCGCCACCGTATAAGCTTCTGCGACCGGATCTGGAATTGTCGTCTCTCTGATCAGAGCGCAGTTGTATAAGCTTCTGCGATCAATGCCTCTGGAATCGTCGTGTGTCGAGCTTTCAGTTTGGTGTTGATCGAGTAAGTGGTCGAGCAAGTTATGGGGCTCGGCAAGTCGAGATCGGCTAGTATTGTCGACGAGTCTCCGAACGAACTAAATAGCTAGGTGCACTTTGCAAAGCCCGAGCCTCATGGTGATCTGCTCCATAAGCTGCAAATTTTATTTGAATGTCATGGCCTTCCGATGTGCTTCCCTTACCTTGAGTTGGAGCCCAGCTCGATCAATTCGCCCTCAGTGTACAGGAAAACCATGACAAACTCTATAAGCATCGAGACCAGTTTCATCAATTTGCCTCGAGCAAAAGAACACAGCGTATAGGAAAACCATGACAAACTCTCCTGATTGCAACTTGCAGTCGTAATATTCTTCAACCTCAATCGTCGCTTTTCAACTTGGCAATAGTTTTAAGGTCCACCTGCTAGATTATCTCTTTGTCAAATCCATTAAAAACAAAAGCTCGATAGGTGAGTTTGGCATATTCTGCTTTTATTTTTCTTCAAAGCAAGAATGTTTCCATTCATTCAGAATAAAATGTACAGAGTATCACGAAGTCCATAAACGGACATAACTGCATATTTCTAGCATATTAAAATTAGATCGCTTCGAGATCTCTAATTGCATGAACATGCAGTGGTAAACAAGTCCGTATCCTCTCTTTCTCATCCATGTACTCTCTTACTACTATTGCTGTTGTTGTTGTTGCTACTACTACTACTACTACTACTACTACTATTGCAACTACTGCTACTACTACTACAACAACTACTACTACAGTATACTACTACTATAGTATACTACTACTACTACTATAGTATACTACTACTACAACAATGTACTACTTCTACTACAACATCATCATCAGCAGCAGCAGCATCAACAGCAACAACAACAGCAACAACAACAATAACCGCTATCGAATCAATTGGAAAGACATGATTAGGTCTCGACCGAAACCGATAGGACTTTGGGCACATAAGGAGCTTTTCTTTCTATTGGATTTGAGGGGCAAGTTCTGCAATTTTCCGAAACTTCCCTCCTTATGATTACATACATGTATTTCAAAGAAATAGAAGAAAAAAGGGGGGCAAAAAGGAGAGAGGGGTAGTTTTCTGGAATTGCAGGAAACCCCCTCACGTCTCACCACCACCGGGATGCAGTTTTCTTTTACGAACGATGATCAGACTGATCGATCTGATCCCATGGCGATGCAGCAGCTCCTCCTCTTCCTTCTCCCGCTCGTCTCCCTCTCCTCTTCGACGTGAAAGGTACGTACGTTTCTCTCTCTCTCTCTCTCTCTCGCTTTCTCTCCATGCGTTTTCCTTTCTGTATGTATAGCAGATTCTCCATCATCCTCGAATGCCAGACACTTTCTTTGACGGCTGGATAGAGTCCCCCCCCCTTCCTTCATGTTTCCGCTTCCGTGTTCCCGCGGAAATGGCCTTCATGCTAAGTAAAAAGATGTCTTTTTTGGAATCTCGTTCTATCGAGCACGTGGTTTGAGTTTTTATGCGGCTTGGCACATGGATGCACTATGTGATGGATTGCAAAATACCGATGAAAAAGATGTTGCTGTTGATGAATGGATGTTCTGGGAGACTCAGGGATTGCGATGGTCGTGTCGATCCGTGGTTGAAGATTAATTAAGTTCTGGGAATGGTGTTGGTGAAAGTTGGGGTGGTGATCACAATGACAATGTGATGTGCATAGCGATGAAGATTTCATGTCCTAAGGCAGAAAAATCGTTAGAAACAACGATGGATGATGGAGGTATTGCCGATGTGGATCATGCCATAACAGTCTTACAAATGAGCAAAAGAAACTTTCATCCAGCTTTTTGAGAGAAATCAAGGAGACTCGTAAACAGGCTTCTTTTTATTCCAGCTCCCAGTAGAGGACTAGAAAGTGTAGACAACATAGTATAAAAGGTTTATGAGATAGGGCAAAGGTGAAATTTGCGGCTATGGTGTTTTGCTCCAAGTTGCCTCTTCATGTTCGTGTTCTTTAACGCCATTGATTATTCTTTTATTCTTTATCAAACTTCGTCATAACATCGAAGCGCTTGTTTCTTCTGTTTAAGTTATATGGAAATTTCAACCTCACATAAGTTAAGTTGGATGGTTATAAAGTGAAAAGTTTAACCCTTTTTTTTTATGCTATTGCGTAGATTTGGATTGTCCAGATAAATGTTGTAGCCATGGGAAAGCCATCTATATCTGAAAAGATGTTCACTACACACACAACTATTCAAAGAGATATGCTGGATATGGTCTCAAGCCGTGTAAGTCATCTTGGGATGTCTTATCATGTACTGAACCAAAACTTCGCATTTATCTAGGAAATAACTGAACGAGAATGTTACTGCAATTATTTATTGATCTTGGGGTATTCAATGAACTCTCATTAAAAGGGATCTTAATCTGCAATTCTCCCAATATTTTTAAAAGGTTAGCTTTTCGTTAAATTAAATAGGATTATTCTCATGACAGGTTTCTTCTACAGTGGCTTCACATCGAAGCTTTGCTTCGCAATCCACGTCATCAGCAAAGGTTTTCTTTTGTAGAGATAAGCAGCAGCCAATGAGTAGTTCAATAGGAGTAGTTTTTCATATCAATCAGAGAGCAAATATATTTCTGTTACGACTGCTTGCTAATGGCACCTTATTTCAGAATTACGCATACCAAAATGAGTAAATTATAAAATCAACATTTCTTGTTGGTTGGAATGTATTATGGATATATCTGTAACTCTAGTTCGTTGCGTATCTTAGTTTCCCTACTGATTCCAAAGGCTTCTGATTTTTCTGGTGATTAGAGAATGCATCTTATATTTGTATCTTATGAGCCAGCTGGGTTGTTTCCTCTATTTTTTTTCTTTTGTTTTCAATCTTAGTTTAAACTGAAGAGAGAGTAGTTATAGTAATCTATGTTAGATGGGGCTTTTGGGTGTTCAGTTTAATACGTTGTGAAGGCAATTCGTGCTTCACTTATGGAAATAAGATTGTTCGAATCAGGTGAATGGACATGGTGCTGACGCATATGGACCAAACAGCTCAGACAGTGTAATTCCTCCTCATGTAATCAAGACAGCAGAGACAATTGAGGAGTATGTGCTGAATTTGAGATAGAACTGTTTTTTTATCTAGCCTGTTCACTGTCATCAGCTCATTATCTGATAACATTTGGTTGTTCTATGTTGGATTTCCACTTTAGAGAATGGGGAAAAAGACCATTTGTAATGCCTGATGATGAGGAAATATTCAGAATCAGAGGCCTTGAAAAGAAATGGAGGGAACAAAAGAAAAAGGAGAGGAGCCTACCAGTGTCTAAGAAGACTACGTTTGCATCAAGAATGGCTAGCACTGTTGCGTCTGAATCATTGAAGCAAGTACGAATCGTTGACTTTTCTGCTATGTATTTACAAGTGAAGCTACGCAATATAATCACAATGTGTTATAAGGTGATAAGTTTCAAGTGATAAATGTACTAAGAGTTTGTAATTGTGTTTCGTACTGGCGTTCTGTGTCCAAATATTCATATAACATGGTGGTTAGGAGCATTAAGCATTCAATCTTTAGTAATATTGTGATTGTGAGTCTCTAAGAAACATAATCATGGTTGCTGTTTAGAGGATATTTGATAATTTGTATGCATAACTAATTTGCTTTCTTGTATGGGGGCCTAATTTGTCATTGTTGGTTTATTGAGAAGCTTACTGCTTTGCATTCAATACCAATAGAGATTTTGTAAGGAATGAGTAATTCATTCCGTTATTATGGCTAAATGATTTAACCGGCCTACACAATTATTTGGTCCAATTTGAACGTTTCTGTTTACTCTATACATGCATATTAAAAACCAATTTAACTTTTTTTGTAGCTGTTGATATTTATTTATCTGATTTCCATTTTTTATGCATAGGAGCTTGCTGCAATTAGTGCACAACTAGCTAAAGAGATGGAATCTATCAAAGCTGCTACTGTTCTTCCAACTGAGCATTACCACAGAGAGAAAGTAAACCCCTTGTCAATCTACTATCGATTTAAATACAATGTACTAAAGAAACAAACCTTACAAGAAAATTAGGGAGACACGCGCAATGTTTATTGGAATTACTTGGAGTTTAATGTAGGAAAATATGGCAGAGTTCATTGCAAAGAAAAGGGAGATATTTCTAGTTCAAATGAGTCTGGACAATAAAAGAGCTGAGATCCGGAAACTTGAAGAAGGATCTTTTCAAAGAGAGGAGGTAGGATTTGAAGTACTCTTGGAAATAGTTAAAGGTGAACTTCTAGACAGTCAGTATATAAGATTAATGCTTATAATTTACTGCCCATGAAAGATGTTAACTACTTAAAGCTACACGAAAACTGTTCGTCACTTGAGATGCATTGGCTCATCAGCATCCTTCTTTATAACGCTGGCCCATTACCTCTACAATTAGTTGCATAACTGCTTATTTCTTTGTTACTGTGTGAATTCTTGAGGCTATTACAGTAATACAACCTTTGCGAAGAAGTCCCTGAAATTTCATTAGAGAAGATTGTCGATTGTAAATAAGTCTTGTATCGTAAATTAATAATGGACGCTGGTCTATTACCTCTACAATTAGTTACATAACTGCTTACTTCTTTATTACTGTGTGAATTCTTGAGGTGTATTACACTAATACAACCTTTGCGAAGAAGTCCCTGAAATTTCATTAGAGAAGATTGTCACTTGTAAGTAAGTCTTTGTATCGTAAATAAACTGAAAAGAAATATTTTTCATAGGCATTAAGAAAAAGTGAAGCAATGCTTGCTGAAGACATAGCACAGTTTGAAGCATTCCTGAAGCAAAATGATGAAAAGGTAATGAAATGTGTCATGTTTGTGCTTTAATCTCAAATGTCTGGTTGCTTGGTTCAGAGTCAAGTTCTGCTACTTTAGTGATGAACTTCGACCTGAAAACTTACAGTACTGATTCTTGGAAAGAGTTCTGTATTACGGTGGGTTGTGAAAACTTGTCATCTGCTACTTATCGACCAGTTGGATGCATTTGTCATGTTGGATTCCTGCAAGGGCACTTCTTCCATGTGCAAATCAACTTATTCATTTCTTGTTGAAACTAGTTTCAGTTAAGCTTCTTAATCGTGGCATCCACTTAGAAATTCTAGAGAACTGCTAGATATATGGAGTAAATGTGGCAATAATAAATTCATGGCCATGAAAATAGAGGGCAGTTTATGTGTCAGGAAAACGAGCCATAGCTCATAGAGGGTGTTTACATTTCAGAAAGACGATTCATGATGTAAGGCCAGTTCTTCAACGCTCTATGCAGATTGTCATTTCTGGATGAAAATTATTTTAAATATAGTCTCTTGGTCTTGGTATACTCTGCTAAACCTCACGAGACTGCCAGAAATGTCGGCAATACGTAGTTCATAAGTTTGCAAAGTTGAATGATGTGTGAAGACATCTGCAGGAAGGGTAGGCTACCTGCAGGAAGGGTACGATGCCTAGAAGACCATTGTTTCAGTGTCATCTTCAATATTCTTGCTTGCAAAGTTCGATGCAAAAACAAGCATGAAATGCCAAAAGGAGTTAAGCTGGAAATTCAAACCATAGAATTTGATGGCGAAGACAGAGCTGTCTCTGGAAAAACTTTGAATTTAGGGTTGTAAAAAGCCATTATCTTTTCTTAATTTGATCTTTTACGCCAGGAAGATATTAGAACTTCACTTTTCTTTTTCTTTTTCTAACTATTTATTTGATGAAGCTTTACTTTCATCGTCAAAATTTCGTTTTTTTTCATTTTGAAGCTTAAGTAACTTGATGCTTGTAGAAGTAGGTGCAAGAAGCAATTAAAAAGGCTGAACAGAACACGAAGCTGAAGCAAGAGAAGGTAGAATTAGAACATTTAGGTATTTCTATTTGAAAACTATAAAGGATTGAAAGAAACTTTGAACTATTGACAGCTTGCAGAGATAAAGAGGTTGAATGTCCATATCGCAACAATGAAGAAAGACCTTAACAAGGTTTCTTGAAATTAGTTTTTAATGAAGCATCAACAAGAGCTAAGAGATTAAATTTTATAGTTTTGTAATTTAACAGAGCTCACTTGGATTAAGTGCTTTAATTTTCACAATTATCGCAGTTCCAAGAACAGCTTGATGAGTGCAGAAAATACAAAGATTTTCTTTTGAATCTTACTCCGAAGGAATGGCAGGATGCAAATAATAATTTGCAAGCAAGCAATGAGATTTTGGAAGCCATAGACAATAATAAATCTAGAAAAGGAGGTCGTATTTTAGCACAAACAAATTATGTTATACATGAGAAGGAATATGTTATATTTATGCATATGAACCTTTGTCCGTTGGTAATGCACCATCCTTTAACAAGTTGAGAATTTCCTACTAGTGTAGATTCTGAACTAGGGGATGAACTACGACAGATGTGAATCTATATTTCTGGACTATATCTATCTGTGACCAAAGGTAGTAGTGGTGGAAACTTGTCTTCATCCCCAATAACATTGACGATTGAATACTGGATGTATCGAGAATCCATCGAGTTTCTGGTCCACCCTCCATAGTCGTTATGATGTAAAAGATATAAAAATATGAACATAGTTTTCTGTTGTACAATATAATGGATGTTTGGAAACCGTCTTTATCCCCAGTAATATTGATGATTGGATCCTGGCCATATCAAACATCAATACATTGAGTTTTTACCCGACCTCTAAAACCCTGTATATTGTGCACCAAAAAACTATGTTCATATTATCTTGTAAAGATGGGAAAATATGTCTCTTTGCTATGTTATAAAATGGAGCAAAAAGCAACTTTAGAAATCAAGAGAAGGATTAAGAACTTCTATGCTAAATTTAACGACCTGTCTTCTACACTGTTCCAATTTGACATGGTTGCCTGATGCACAAGCAGCCTAGGAATATTTTTATCTTTAGTAATTGAGCTTCCTGTATTAATTCTTTGTATGGAATTAATGTCTGTATAGTTGGAGAAGTAGATACAGAGACAGATGCAGTGGAGAAAATGTACTTCCAGAATCCTAATCAGGTGAGCAATGAATTAACTCATATTTTATGTTTTTTGTTAGTGTTAGGAACAGCCTCACTATGGGCCAATTTGGGTTCCTTTGCTATTATCCTTGTATATTCCAGTTACATCTTTGAGTCACACATGCTTGACAGAGTAACGTACTTGCATGACTTTGTGGTTGCTACGGTCAATGTTCTCTCTCTGAGACAGGACCATCAGGACATCTGTCTTTCTTTACATTGGTAAGTTTTTAGTATTTATTGTGCAGCTACTGGAGATATTTAGGGGGCTAGAAGAGAAAAATCTTCTTCTGATGCAAGAGCACCAAGACATGGAAACCACCCTAGAAGACCTCAAAACAAAGTTCAGTGAAACTAAATTGATAAACGAAACGAAAATTTCAAATCTTCATGCACAACTGGAGGTAATTAAAAAGAAAAGCTTTACAAATATAGTTTTTTTAGTGTTTTCTTAATGATTGTATGATTTCCGTGCTCTCTACTCTTGTACAACATCTTAACAACTTTACTGTTGACAAATAATCAGACAATCAATGAGGCTATAAAGATGGAAGAAGAACGGGAGAGTAATTTGCAAAGTAAACCAAATGTGAATATGGTTGACAAGAAGCATGATGTATCTTTCGAAGAAATTTCAGAAAAAGTTTCTGAGATATATAGAAGATGTGGATTGGAGGATGATCCTTCGCTTGGAACACTGCAACGGCTTACGAGTATTGAGGTAGGCGTCAGACATTATATATGAAGATCATGATCTTTGAATAATCGTGTAATAGTTAGTTTGACAATATTACATCTTCAGTTGACCTTGTGGCCGCAGTCTGCCTAGAAAAACGAGAGAAACGTTTTTGCTGAATAGTATGTCTCAGTACATGGAATTTTACCCTCTATGCATATTTGTGTGGATTTCGTTGATGGTATAGATTCACTCTAGTTAACATCTTACTTTCCGAGAGAATTAAAACTATAAAGTTTCAGACCATCTGAGTCCTGCTAATACTGAAATATTGCTTCATAACCGTTTAATGTTAAAATGTTCTTTCCCTCAACTAAATGACCCTATGATACCAGCCCGTACTCCAAGCTGAAACAACATTTACTTGTATAATTTGCATTCAGCCTAAGTTGAAACATCTAATTTCTGAAGACCCTATTGATTTGATAAGCAGATGTGTATTCATGTAATCCTTGTAATGCCAGGGTAGGAGAACATGTAACGAGATTTGATATACCTGTTCTGAGAACCAAATACACAATTTAAGTTGTAATTCCTTAGTAGGGTAAGCTCGAGGAAAGTATTGCAGCTTTAGATGGCGTGCCGTGTGAGTTCATTGAGCAGACAGAAAAGGCTCGAGAGAAACAAAGGCGCCTCACATTACGGGAGGAGAAGATGGAAAAACAACGCGTAGAGCAAGAAAAGCGAGCTGAAAGAAGCTTGGAGCGGGCACATGTAAGCCAACTGATTCCTCTGAATGGCGCATCTATTCATTACAAAGATTAATTTTTGTGGAAAGAGGATGAAGCATAAGATCCTATTTCCGCGTTGGTGTTAACAGACATGAAATTCTCCCTCTTTCGTTTATCTAGGCACCAATACCAAAAAAGATTGGGAAGCCTGTAATGTTCCGATCAAGATTGTTCAAAAAGAAGAAGCAAAAGGTTACCGAAGAAAAAACAGATGATGACAAGGAACTCGTAGAGTTTTTGGGTCGTGATTATTGATCCTGAGATTATAATGTAGGAACATTTACCGATGTAATCAATTAATTAGTGTACTGATTGGCTGTGAATTCGGCTTAGGCGTGATCCTTGGTACATTCTTAAAATTTTTCTATGCTGTAATGTAAAATATGCCCTACAACATATCTGGTGGATTCATGAGCATGCCACTTCAAATGCTTAACCAGGGAAAAAGGGGATCAATCACAAAGAGATTAGATTTACAACTATATATGGTGATGCATAGCTGTGCCTATGTTTTGATGTATAAATTCGGACCTAAACACAGACCAATAGTAAAAAAAGCCAATTAATCTCAGATAAATTCAGCAAGCTATTATTTGGGTTCATTTGATTAATTAATAGCACAAATACGGCAAGCTATTATTTGGGTTCATTTGATTAGTTAAAATATCATAAATACTGTCTAACAAGAGTAAAATTTTGGTTCATATGCTCTACTAATCACCGATACTGAAAACTCGCATATACATTCTAAAAATTTGAAATTCAATCTATGAATGCAGTCGTAATGTGACCTGAAAAACAAATGAAATTAGATGAGTTTGGCGCTGAGTTTGGCACCGAGTGAGACCTAACCTCAAGCAAAATACAAAAGCTACAAACATTTCCTACTGCATCTTCATAAAGATT
>JBBBWG010007691.1:11932-24908 GCA_037176905.1 Azolla pinnata | reverse complement strand
CTAGGGTTTCTGCTCCTGCCTGTGTCCGTGTTTCTTTTCTAGGGTTTCTGCAATCTGCTCCTCCCTGCCTGTGTCTGTGCGTTTCTAGGGTTTCTCCACCGAGGCAAGAAGAAGAAGAAGAAGAAGAAGAAGAAGAAGAGGAGGAGGAAGAAGAAGAAACCTCGTCGTCTGTGCTGCTTCTGTCGCCATCGCCGTTCTTCCTCTCAATGCGTACCGTCCTCTTCTCGGCTATGGCGTCTGCCTGTCTCTCCTCCCTCGCTGCCGCCCCTGCCGCCCGCCTCAAGCTCTTCTCCGTCGGCAGGGACCTCCATCTGCTGCGAGCTTTATCTGTCTCCCCTCCTTCTCCTCCATTTCCGTGCCCTCTCCCTTCGTCTCGACCTCCGTCTTCATCGCTCTCTCCATCTCCGTCTTCGCCTTCGTCTTCTTCTCCTTCTCGTAGGCTCGCGCCTTCGGTTCCCGTTCCCTTTGCCCGACGATACTGTGCTTCTCCGCAGCTTCAGGACGCTCAGGCGGACGTCTCTGCCGCGTCTGTGGATGGATCGCCTCAAAGTAACAGCGACGCTGCTTCCGCAGAGAGGGATCCAGATGATATGAAGCTTTACGTCGGGAACTTACCGAATAGCTGCACAGATGATGATCTCAAAGCAGCGTTCAGCAAGGCTGGGCGTGTAGACGAAGTTGAGGTAAAGCCATGTCTTTTCCTGCTGAAGGAGCTGCAGCGCGAAATCATATAGCAAAACATTAGAGATCTATCCCTGAAGTTATCGATATCTACCTCTTTCTGGCTGGTGGAAAGAAGAAAAAATGCGTGCTCCTATCCTTCCTGTGTTTTCAGGTTCTACGCGAACGAAGGACAGGTAAAAGTTGTGGCTTTGGTTTCGTGACTATGGGTACTGTCGAGGAAGCCGAGGCCGCTATTAAGATGTTCGAGGGCAAGGGCGGAGTCTTTCCTGTGATAGATGAAAATGTAAGTTTCGTTCATGATTTAGTCTGTATTTCAGTTCATAGAATTGCTTCGTTGTGCACTGAATCAAAATGAGTAACGTTGTTGAATTATTGTGATGGTGGGAGCTTGGTCATGTGACATAATTCCATCGAGTTTATCGAATGAAGGTATTTTGATATGATTGTACGTGCCTTGATTTGAGCGAGTGAATTCAATGGAACTGTTTGGTGGGGATCATCGTATGTGCCTTTATTTACTCAATGAATATCCTGGTTATGGTTGTATATGCTTTTATCTGATTGAGTTTATTGAGTGAAATTACCTGGGCATAATTATATGTGCTTCAATTTAAGGAAATGACTTGGGCATTGTCAAACTTGGCATAATTTGTATCCAGTTATTGAGTTTATTTAGTTTAATTATTTGATCACGAGGTTCCAAGTGAAGGTATCATTGAGTTAGATTACAGATTTCATGGGTTCATATGATTTCGAGCTAAACTTTCGTGTGCTCTAACTCATTTCATGTCATTCATTTCCTTGAATTATTGATATCAATCATAAGTTCACTTAGTAAATTACTCTGACTCAATTATAAATGAGTCATTGAACTAAATTGCGAGATTTCATGCGATATGATTAATCATGGATTATGATTCTGTGTTGGGTAATTGAGTGGCATTATTGACTTGAACTGTTTATTTTCTTGAACCTCATCATACATAGTAAACATATTTTCAAGGAGATGTTGTGGCGGGGTATAAGTTTAAATCACTCGAACCTCTCTGTATGTAACGTAGATTCAAGGAGTTCTTCTTGTCAATTATGGATTTTAATCACTCCAACCTCATTGTGTTTAGCATACATTCAGTGAGGTCACTGTATATAAGTTTATTATATTTACAGGATCATGATGGAAGACCGTTGAAAGTTATATTTGCAATGCGTCCCATGAATGCGGGTCCTCCACCACCACAATTTGATGACAATGCGAACAAGCTGTTTGTAGGAAATCTTGCGTGGGGTGTTGATCAATCCGTCTTGGAACAGACGTTTGGAAAGCATGGAAAGGTTGTAGAGTGTAAAGTGGTAACTGATAGAGAAACCGGGAGATCGCGTGGCTTCGGTTTCGTCACCATGTCTACTGAAGCTGAAGCTAACGAAGCATTGACAAGATTGAATGGAGCTGTATGTGCTTTTCTGTTATGGATTATTCTTTGTTGTTTAATTGTCAAAACATCTTAATGTCATGCATGCTTGCTTCCCAGTGCTGAAGATTTTTCTAGTATTGAGAGACACATTAGGGTAGTTAAGGCACTTCAGGGAATTTAGAAAAATCGAATCATTACCTTGTGATCTTTCCCTGTAAGTGGTAGGTACCAAACGCTGGAATACCTATACATGGAACGCACTGCCTCATCAGTTTGATGAAGTTACAGAATATCTGTATAGTTGATAAAGGCTGCTTTCTATACATGAATATTCTAGTAATCTTTGAACGTAGAGTTCAGGATCTTTCAGGCTATTTGTTGGGAACTCTAAGGCTCTTGCGTTTTTTTGTTTGTGAACTATTACTCATATGGTTTATATCCGTATAGTTGATAAAGGCTACTTGCTATACAGGAATATTCTAGTAATCTTTGAACGTAGAGTTTAGGATCTTTCAGGCTTAGGAACTCTCTAAGCCTCTTGTGTATTTTTGTTTAGTGAACTAATTACTCATATGGTTTCTGTCATGTGCAGAATGTTCAAGGCAGGAATTTAAGGGTGAACATGGCAGGAGATCGACCTCCTCCGAGGGCTGGATTTTAAGGGCATAACTATCTTTTATTAATATGTCCGCGAAATCCATTTGCGCTGCATGTGTGAAATAGTTGTGGATTCTTTACTCTGGAATGAAAACTTTCAACGCGGGCATCATCTCCTCGAGTGCTGTTGTTGAAGCATATCAATGAAGATGGAGAGATGAAGGGAGAGGCTTGTTGCAAAGTCCAGGCTTGTCAGGTAGTTGGCCATACTGAAAACAATGGTGTGGCAGTAGCTGAAGAGGGAAATATGAAACTGTTTTTGGGGGAGGCCAACATAGGTGTACATGCTATGTAAGTTTACTGCTTGTAGTGCAGAAGTTTTTGGTGGTTATACTTGAAGGCTATATGATGTTCCAGGCTATAAAATTTCTCAAGAGCTCTTGCAACTGTCTCAATAGTTGCATTCTTAGTTTCCTCATAATTGTTTGGTGAAGGTTACTATTATCATCCAAAGATCGCAAAACCTTGAATCTAAGATTCCTTGCTTCAAGACTGGGTAATTGTTATCCTTGATTTACTGAGTTGGTGATTAGGATCAGCATTTAGGATTGGATACCATCTCGATACTTTTCGGTTTTTTTAAGAACAAATAGTTTTGGACTTGGCATTTTGCCTTAATGCTATGAGGCATTTGAACCTCTCATCTGGTCTTTGTGCTCAATCTTGTAGAGTTGTTTAAACTGATCTACTTGATCTAGTAATTTAAAATCCTTTAAAACTCAAGTCATTGAATTTAAGCCCTAAAGCCTCAGCTTGCATCATTAATCGGCCGATCTTGTACACAAAACTTCACTCGGATTGCCGGAATCTTTGTGGCTTGCCCTTGCTTCTGTTGGTCATCAAGAAAACCCTAAAATCCCTTGCAAAGAACCCTAATCCATTTTTTAATCAAGGTTAACTCTAAACCCTCTGCTCCCATAATTAATTAGCCGATCTCGTACATAAAACTTCACCTGGATTATCGGAACCTTCGCGACTTGCCCTCGCTTTTGTTGGTCATCAAGAAAACACTAAACTCCCTTGCAAAGAACCCTAATCCATTTTTAATCAAGGTTAACCCTAAACCCTCTGCTTGCATAATTAATTAGCCAATCCTATACACAAAACTTCACTCGGATTACCGGAATCTTCATGTCTTGCCCTTGCTTCTGTTGGTCATCTAAACTCCCTTGGAAAAAATCCCTAACCCTTTTCATTAAAATCAAGGTTAACCCTAAACTCCTCTTCAAGTCCCAAACCCTCGGAAAAATGCTAAATTTCTTAGAAAAGAACTAAACTCTCTGCAAAACCCTAAAACTTCTCTTGCTCTTCTAGAAAACCCTAAACTCCCTTGGAAAAGAGCCCTAATCCTTTTCATTAAAATCAAGGTTAACCCTAAACTCCTCTTCAAGCCCCAAACCCTCATAAAAACCCTAAACTCTCAGAAAAACGCTAAATTTCTCAGAAAAGCCCTAAACTCTCAGCAAAACCCTAAAACCTCTCTCGCCCTTCCAGAAAACCCTAAACTCCCTTGGAAAAGAGCCCTAATCCTTTTCATTAAAATCAAGGTTAACCCTAAACTCCTCTTCAAGCCCCAAACCTCAGAAAAACCCTGAACTCTCAGAAAAACCCTAAATTTCTTAGAAAAACCCTAAACTTTCTGCAAAACCCTAAAACCTCTCTCGTCCTTCTAGAAAACCCTAAACTCCCTTGGAAAAGAGCCCTAATCCTTTTCACTAAAGTCAAGTTTAACCCTAAACTCCTCTTCAAGCCCCAAACCTCAGAAAAACCCTAAACTCTCAGAAAAACCCTAAATTTCTTAGAAAAACCCTAAACTTTCAGCAAAACCCTAAAACCTCTCTCGTCCTTCTAGAAAACCCTAAATGCCCTTGGAAAAGAGCCCTAATCCTTTTCATCAAAATCAAGGTTAACCCTAAACTCCTCTTCAAGCCCCAAACCCTCGGAAAAACCCTAAAATCTCAGAACGAAACCCTAATCTCTCAGAAAAACCCCAAATTTCTCTGCAAAACCCTAAAACGTCTCTCGCTCTTCCAGAAAACCCTAAGCTCCCTTGGAAAAGAGCCCTAATCCTTTACATCAAAATCAAGGTTAACCCTAAACTCCTCTTCAAGCCCCAAACCCTCAGAAAAACCCTAAAATCTCAGAACAAAACCCTAAGCTCTAAGAAAAACCCCAAATTTCTCTGCAAAACCCTAAACTCTCCGCAAAACCCTAAAACCTCTCTCGCTCTCTCGAAAACCCTAAACTCCCTTGGAAAAGAGCCCTAATCCTTTTCATTAAAATCAAAGGTTAACCCTAAACTCCTCTTCAAGCCCCAAACCCTTAGAAAAACCCTTAACTCTAAGAAAAACCCTAAATTTCTCTGTAAAACCCTAAACTCTTTGCAAAACCCTAGAACCTCTCTCGCTCTTCCAAAAAAACCCTAAACTTCCTTGGAAAAAAACCCTAATCCTTTTCATTAAATTCAAGGTCAACCCTAAACTCCTCTTCAAGCCCCAAACCCTCAGGAAAAACCCTAAACTCTCAGAAAAACCCTAAATTTCTCTGCAAAACCCTAAAACCTCTCTCGCTCTTCCTTCTGCTTCCGAAACCCTAGACTGTGCGTACGCAGCGGGATCCATGGAGCTTCAGTGCTGAAGCCTGCGCTTCCTTTCTCTCCTCGCGAAGACCATGCCTGTGCTCGGAGCTCCTCTCTGCCGCCGTTCGCTCCTCCCTCCCTCTTCCTTCTTCCTATTCCGGCACGGGAAGCTTAACCCTCCTTCCCTTCACCGAGAAAGCATCGCTTCTCTTTCATCGTCTTCGTCTTCTTCTTCTTCTTCTTCTTCTTCTTCTTCTTCTTCTTCTCCGTTTTCGTCTGCTTCGCCTGCTTCACCAACAAGAATCTATTCACAATCGGATGAATTCGTCAAAAGGCCCCTCCGCCTACCATTTCCACCACGGGTTTTAGTGGGAGGTCAGCGCTTGGCTTCTGATCAATACCTGCTCGCTCGGCCATTTTCCTCTTCGTCGTCTTCTCCCTCTTCAGGAGCTCAGTCGGCAGCCCTTTCTTCAAGTGGATCCGGAAATGAATCTTCGGCTGCCATTGAAATTGCGTTGGATTCCGTTGTGAAGGTTTTTACTGTTTCAAGCAGCCCTAATTACTTCCTGCCATGGCAAAATAAGCCACAGAGAGAGATAACTGGGTCAGGTTAGTTGTGGCGATTCGCTATTTGTGTATGGCATCTGTATGGTTTTTTTTTTGTATATGTTTTGGATTGTGATCAGTTATAACTCTAGGCTCTAAACCTAAACTTTGAAACCTAGAATGGATCAGTATTAGAATGGCTTAACCCCGAAAAGGAAATCACGGATGAATTAGAATGAGAATGGATTAATGTATGAGGTGGTCCTAAATCCGAACTCCAGGGTTTATTTCAACCTTAAGACATTATGGACATGACGTAAACCCTAACGGTTTGAAAATCCAAAGCATGCAATGTTTTGATCGTTTACAATAACAAGAGAAAATAATCCAGAACATAAATCTTAGAAGACCTAAGGAGTAGTACATCGCTGGGCCTTGTTTCCTGTTACAGGATTATAACTCAGAGTGAGCTAAACCTGAAGCATTGGGAATTTAAAAGAACGATATATTATTAGACAAATGTTCTCATTGTTTAGAACAATGTATCTTGATAATGTATTTTTCTCGATAATGTATTTTTCCTTTGGTTTTCAGAAAATTCATGAAATCCAATGCCACGATGACGTGATAGAAACTCATGTGTTGGATCCTTCTTTGACCTCCTGAAAGTCCACGCCTTGATGCTGTGGTACAAAATACTTGCTTGAAACCATTAAACTTTGTAATTTCATGCTGTGATGATGGGACACAGATACCATGCCATGCCAATGTGATTAAACTTATTGGATTTGCTCAGTTTGGTCCTAGTGAAACACCCATTTTGTGCTGATTAGGTAAATAATGTGATGATCGAGCTGTTTGCTCTCCCAGTGAGACAGCATGAGTACACACATCTGTCAAATTATCCAAATTGTTTAGGTGAGTTTCGCTAATCAGCCCCTATAGGTAATTCCTAATGCCCAATGGCGAGCTTCTCGTAGAGAGATTCAAGCTGCAACCATGTTTCACTATCCAGTTCACTTTTGCAGGTCTTTGGTAGTATTTATATGCATTTATCATACTCACCATCATAAAGACATCCAGATTTCATCCATCTTAGCAAAATGCAATCTTGCTAAAACCTTTTTGTGTTTATATTCTTGATTTTATATTCTGTTGTAACTTACAGTGGCACAGATATACCTTATCACTGGCTCATTGGTTCCATTGCATTGTGATCCAGGCTTCGTGATCAGTGGACAAAGGATTGTAACTAATGCCCACGTTGTGGCGGACCAAACGTTTGTCAAGGTGAGGAAGCATGGGTCTCCTCAAAAATTTAAGGCAAAGGTACTAGCCGTTGGACATGAATGTGATCTTGCCTTACTCACTGTTGAAGATGAGGAGTTTTGGGAAGGAATGCAACCATTGGATCTCGGTGATATTCCCTTCTTACAAGAGGCTGTTGCCGTTGTTGGGTACCCACAAGGTTGTTACGTCATCACATTACTGTCTTCTACTAACTATTTGATGGTTTGTCCTATATCATGCTTCTCATCCTATATAGAAAAACTCTCGTTCCCAGGTAGTATTTTCATTTAACTGGGTATAGCAAGCAGTGTATATGCATATATAAAGAATCTAGTGGGTTTGTGTCACCACTGACTTTTTGAAGTCAAATTTTGCTTTCAGCATATGACACTCATGGTATATTACAATTCTAATGCCCAAACCTAATTTCTAAACTAATAGAAAAGGTTAGTTTTATTCTTGTTATGATAGGATCATCAATATTATGTAGCCCTCCATGTTTGATGCATGCTGTGGGTAGTTCAATAATCAAATTCCTGACACTCAAGAAGCTTGAATTTATGTTTTTTGTTGCAATATAATTTTTCTATGTATGGACCAAAGCTATCCATGGTTGTGTTAACCATGGACTGAAGAGTGTGTATTGCTGTATTTACCTTTATTCAGCGACTTGTGTGCAAGAGGCTTTCATCATGAAAATATGTCGCGACATGTAAGTCAATAATGCCATTTTCCAGTACTCCAGAATCTAAAACTCGAACTATGTTGGCAGGGGGTGACAACATATCAGTAACAGGTGGAGTAGTATCACGGGTAGAACCAACACAATATGTGCACGGGGCATCTCATCTCATGGCTATTCAGATTGATGCTGCCATAAATCCGGGAAATAGTGGTGGTCCGGCTTTAATGGATGACAAAGTTGTAGGCGTTGCTTTCCAGAACCTTGCAAATGCTGAAAATATCGGGTATGACAAATAGTCAATCACATGGAAACCATGTCTCTACTTAAAGAAATGTGGCGATAATGGTGTCTAATACTATCTCTTCAAATAGTGTATGAGGGACTATGCTTCTAATGAAAGAGAAGCTGCTAATAAATATATTAATGAATAGTTTTATGATGTTAATAGGTATATTATCCCAGTTCCTGTGATTAATCATTTCCTTGAGGATGTCAAAGAGAAAGGGAAATATGTTGGATTCTGCACATTAGGATTGACATGCCAGGCTACTGAAAATACTCATTTGAGAGAGCACCTCAAGATGCCTACTGGAATGACAGGAGTCTTAGTAAGCAAAGTGCACCCTCTCACTGACACTCATCGGTGGATAAAGAAAGATGATGTTATACTTGCCTTTGATGGGTCTCCAATTGCAAACGATGGGACAGGTATCTTTTGAAGATGCACCTTAATAGTTGAGAAAAATCAGATATGTTTGTTACACATTGAATGATTCGTTTTTGCATATATTTGCAGTTCATTTCCGTAATAAGGAGAGGATAACTTTTGATCACTTGGTATCGATGAAGAAAGCCGGGGAAACAGGGCTGGTTAAGGTGCTTAGGCATGGACAAGAAGTGGAATTCAAAATCAAGTTGGGCCCTGTATGTTATTTCTCTATTTTGAGCTCTCCGTTATGTGTAGGCTAAACTCATAGAGCTATAGACAACCACGACCGTATGATAAGAAATAAAGTATATCTCCATAGAAATGTAGACTGGACATGAGTGTATGATGAGTGATCCAGATTACTAAATAAGGGACATTTCTGTTCTGGACTAGTTATGAGGATTGATGAAATATTTCAGCCTTTTACTTGGTCTTTTGTTGAATGGCTTTCCTTTTTCGGATTTTCATGCAGATTCGTGCGCTTGTACCCATCCACCAATTCGATCAGCTTCCCAGCTATTTTATCTTTGCTGGCTTTGTTTTCACACCACTGACACAACCATATCTACATGAATACGGGGATGATTGGTACAATACATCTCCAAGGCGGCTATGTGATCGTGCATTATATTCGACCCCGAAGAAGTTGGGGGAACAGATTGTTATTTTATCTCAGGTGTGTCATTAAGTGTAAAAGTTATATTTGGATTGTATCTAGCTGTATTGGGATCACTTTGATGTTTTACCTGATTTTTCAGTACCTGTCACTAATTGGCTTCTAAGTTTCTTGTCACAAAGAGTTTCCTAATTAATAATGCGTTTGATTGTTCCGTTTGTGTGAAATTTGTAATTTTTTATACTCTCTTTATCTATACATCTAGCCTTGAGGGAGTGTCTTGATGTTTCGACACTGTTCACTGTTCTACCTTTTGAATTTCATCCGATTAAAAATTTTGGTGACTAAGAGAAGTAACCCACTAACACAATGTGCTGTATTGGTCTATTTCTGTGGTTATCATGTTTGTTTTTGAAGCCCTGAACATTTCATTAAATAAATGGTGCTTCCCCTGTAATGTTTTTGTGGTTCCTTCTCCAGGTCCTAGTAGATGACATAAACGCGGGTTATGAACGCCTTGCTGAACTTCAGGTATATGAAAACAAAATTCCTTAAAAGGAAGCTTTCCAACAAAACAGAATAAGAATCATTTATCCTGAGCTTTTTGCTTTTCAATGAATGGACTTCCCGCTCAAGAATGGAGAACACATGTGGTGTGCTGCAGGTTAAACAAGTGAATAGTGTTGAGGTTCTCAATCTTAGCCATCTAAGGCAACTTGTTGATGAGTGTAAGGAAACGAGTATCCGGTTTGACTTGGAGGATGGAAGAGTTGTGGTCCTAGATTATCAAGCTGCAAGAGAAGCTTCATTCCGAATTTTAGATCGGCACCGAATCCAAGAACCCATGTCGAAAGATCTTGCTCTCGGAGCTGCTGAAGCTGATCTTCAAGACTGGGAAAAGGCCGATGAATCGTGTGAGGACAAGATCATCTCTTCTGAGCCGGCCAGTTGATAGTCAGCCTGTCTGCGAAAATATTTTCGAGGTTGGGGATTCTTGCTCTTCTTTTGGTGTGAAAGCATGTGCGAGCATTTGAAGCCTGACAGATATATATGGGCTGCGATTGTTTGCATCAATTCTTTGATAAAAGCGAAGAAAAGCATTTGCTCGCACTGAATAACTCGGTGCACATGTGGTAAGCGATCTCAACTGAGTCGTAAAAAGCTGGATGATCATTCTGAGATAATTTTGATGTTGAGATGTTTGATTGCGGGGGTGGGTTGGGATTTTTGAGGCCCATTTATGCATGACATTGGAAGATACTGTCCTATTTTCACAAGGCCGATGGTTGAGTCATTCCTCTTGTAACTCAGCAAGTTAATGGCATTTTTATGATAACACATTTCTAGCATGTTTCACTCAGCTATGGTCTACATATTGGGTCTCTCTAGCTTGGTGTTACGGTGATTCATTTCAAATGGGTCATTATCAAAGTGTTCATTTCATGAGCTTTTATCTAAACCTTACGCTTGCTGAAATTCTTGAATCAAGGAACAGGGTCAGTGGTCAGTGGTCAGTGGTTGGTGGTTTAGTCTTTTGACGCGATTTGCAGCATATTGCCCGTATATATCTTATGGAGCTTAGGATTTAGGGTTTATTTGGTACATGAACTCTAAAGTTGAGGTGTCATGTGAACCGTGTTTTACAGTTAATTTTGATCCGTTTGAAAGGCTTTTGAAGAAGAAGAAGAAGAGCCAAGAGCTTATTGTTTATTTGCTCATTTGTGGAAAGCAAGATGCGGAAAGGCACCGAGACAGGCTTTCGAAGGGGAGATATACAGATACGAAGGAAGCTCATGGTTTGAAACTCGGCCGAGGTTTGAATCAGTTCTTGATTAAGACTGAAGTGTTGTTGAACCACTAAAGATCGGGCATCGTAGCTAGAATCAGGTGTGGAATAACCACAAAGAATAATGAGCTCAATAACCGCATCATTAGAACCGCGGCAGATGTCAGATGTGCATATATATACAGAGGAAGCTCATGCATCGAAAGGTTCGAATCTGTACAATTAAGATTGCAATGTTGTTTTGAGCTACTAAGATTGGGCTATTATAGCTCAAGATTGCCATATGGGTATCAAGGCATGTTTGTGGGCATGTGCATGTATGCACACATATGCACACATACCGCACACAGTCCTGCACACATGGATACACACATGCGCGCACATGCATGCACATGCACATGCACATGCACACACCCACGCATGCATACAACTAGGTATGCTTTGATGCACATACATGCATACAAACATGCGCACACATGCATATACATGCACAAACGCACATGCACATGCACACATATGCACATAAGCACATGCACATGCACACATATGCACATAAGCACATGCACATGCACACATTTGCACATACACAGATGCACATGCACACATATGCACATAAGCACATGCACATGCACACATATGCACATACACACATGCACATGCACTCATATGTACATACGCACATGCACATGCACACATTTGCACATACACACATGCACATGCACACATATGCACATACACACATGCACATGCACACATGCACATGCACACATATGTACATACGCACATGCACATGCACACATATGCACACACGCATGCATGCATACAACTAGGTATACTTTGATGCACATACATGCATACAAACATGCGCACACATGCATATACATGCACAAACGCACATGCACACATATGCACATGCACACATGCACATGCACACATATGCACATACACACATGCACATGCACGCATATGCACACACGCATGCATGCATACAACTAGGTATACTTTGATGCACACATGCATACAAACATGCATACAACTAGGTATACTTCGATGCACACATGCACACATGCATGGATGGTATGGATACTATGCTACGCACATGCATGGGTACTACCGGTACGCACATGCCTCTACATGCATGTGCTGCCTGCATACATGCATCCGCATATATGCATGCGTTTGAATGGGCGTTTGTAAATGTGGTCGCCTGTAGCTCTGTCATGATCGCCGCGCTCCTTGCTTCAGATCCGGCCTCTTGGCCCGCTGCTTCCGCTTTCCCCGACGCCATTGCCCGCAAGCGTAGCTAGCTAGCCCTACGTGGAACCAGCCAAAGGTACAAATCGGACTTCTCTCTGATTCGATCCTGCCCCTAAAGGAATCCGCTTCTATCGTTGAATGCCTCATGTTGTGCGCTCGCACCCGCGAGCTCGATGGCATGTGTACATCGCCTTGATGGCATGTGCATGTGTTCTTTTGGCTGAACGGATGGATATGTGTTTGCTTATGTATGGAATGGTTGAGTGATTGCATGTGCATGCATGCTCGACTGAATGGATGGATACGTATGCATTCTTCTTTCGTATGAATGAATGAATGGATGGATTGATGGATGGATGGATGGATAGATGAATGAATGGATGGATGGATGGATGCCAATGCATGTATGCTTTTGTATGCACGAATGAACGGATGAATGCTTATGCATGCATGCTTGACTGAATGGATGGATATGTATGCATGCTTATGTGTGTATGAATGAATGGATGCCTATGCATGTATGCTTTTGTATGCACGAATGAATGGATGAATGCCTATGCGTCTATGCTTTTGTACGAATGCATAGATGAATGGATAAATGCTTTGGTTATATGAATGAATAAATGAATGAATGGATGCCAATGCATGTATGCTTTTGTATGCATGAATGAATGGATGAATGCCTATGCATGTATGCCTATGCATGTATGCTTTTGTAGGAATGCATGGATGAATGGATGAATGCTTATGTGTGTA
>JBBBWG010007680.1:9334-24933 GCA_037176905.1 Azolla pinnata | reverse complement strand
GAGAGAGAGAGAGAGAGAGAGAGAGAGAGAGAGAGAGAGAGAGAGAGAGAGAGAGAGAGAGAAAGACATACCAGAGACGCTGAAGACGGCGATGAAACGGCGATGGCAGCTGAGCTGCGCAGAGAGCAATGCGCTTGTTGGGCGAATTTCTGCGGGCTGTTTTCTTGTATGACTTTGGTTTGTTGGGCGAATTTGTGGGTTGTTTGTTTGTTAGGTGAAAAGAGAAGAAGAAGAAGAAGAAGAAGAAGAAGAAGAAGAAGAGAAGAACAGGAACAAGAAGAAGAAGAAGAAGAAGAAGAAAAAGAGAAGAAGAAGAAGAGGAAGAAGCATTTGCATCTATCTAACTATCTATCTATCTATTAACTATCCATCCAACAAATCTGTCACAAAGTAGTTATCTAACACTACAAGAGATGTATAAACCTCCGTATTCAAAAGTATATCGCTAGCTGGCACACGAGATTGGCCATTTTTCCCATGAATGTGGGCTCATCGTGTTCATCGGCCAAATTGAAGACGTTGCTGAATGAAAGCCAGATGGATGCGGTCCGAGGCTTCGGACGTTCTAAGCAAATCGCTTCATAGCACGATTGGGAATGGAGCTTCGAAACGAAGGAAGTGGTTTGCAACAGCTCAAGCTCTCCACTGCTGTTGATGTTGCTATTGATGTTCTGTTATTGCTCTTGCTAACAAAAGCAGTTGTATCCACCGCAAAAACAACATGATCTGATGGTGATAACGTGTCGAAAACATCAGCGACTGAATGTCGGATCACAAGATACTTTATGTAACACTTCTAGTGCAGCATCAACAAATTGGCGAAGGTGTTGGCTTAAAGATTCGCATATTTTATTGCCCGAATCGATAGCGATTGAATATCGGATCACGAGATACTTTATGCACCGCCTTCTAGTGGTGCATTAACAAATAGACAAAGGTGTTGGGCTTAGAGATCGTGTATTTTATTGCCCGAATCGCTCCATTTCGGTCCATGTAGAGAGCTCAATCAGGAAATGATCACACTCAATAACCTTTTTTATTGTATATCAGGAGGCTTTCTACGGATACGTTGCAAAGTTTAGTTAACAACTGGCGACTCCATTTCGAGAAGGCTTATTATGATAAGATTCGTACGACATTTTTAGAAGGTACAACAGTATGTGCCTCCAAAGACGCATAGCAAACAACTCTGCCAAAACACTTAAATATGATTTCGTAGAAAAGGGGCCCTGCTTGAATTGTCGACGGAGATCTGGGCCTTGGGCTTTGACTTCATCTCAAGCCCCTAAAGTCTTATCTCATGCGCCTTTAAGAGTGTTTCAAATTTCCCAAAATATCCTTACAACAATTGGCAACAACGGTAACAAGTACCTCTTTGACACTCTCTATGGAGTTTTGAAGTATGGGGAGGTAGTATACCTAAGTCATTATGGAAAGACTTTGAGACGGTCCAAATTCTTCTCCGCACTCGAGAAGCAAACACATGGTTACAGTTAGAATCCATCCTGTTAAAACATTATCAAAACGATTGTCTCTATCAGAGTTAGCTCTCACTCTCTTCTCGATATGAGACAAGGCCTCGGTGCATAAGTGATCTGTCCTGAGCAAGTTTGAGAATCGGAGTATTACACTCCGCTACAATGCCCAGCATTTGATCACATTCGAATGTTTTTTTTCCCACATATCCTCAACCAAAGCCCATTCTTAATTAAACACATTCCTCTCACAACCTCACTGTGCACTCTCAATTGCGACGCTCATAAATAAAGTCCTTGAACATCGAGAGTCACCAATCAACACCAAATGTATCACGTAAAATGTATTCTTTTTTGTCTCATAGGTCATATTTGACCTTCGAAGATGATAATGAAATCTACCTATCTAAGCAGACCCAGTCCTAATTCTAATCATATCCTAACTCTAACCCTAATAATATCCTAAGCTCTAAACCCCAATCTTGATCTTAATCCTAAGTCTGCTCAAGCTGGAACTAACTTGCTAGGCAATTAGACAGAGGTAAGATAGAAGAGACAAACGAGTTCATATGTTTCCTAATCAACCAGCCTTCTCCCAATATACATACAAAGATAGTCAATCAACTGTGGGAAAAGCGAACTGGAATACAATGTGAGAAGTCTGACTGTGTGAGGTGGACTAAAAAGAATAATGGGGTGGGGAGACATATTGAGATTAAGTTGATAGGCAATGCTATATTAAGGTTGGGACAGAGCAAGCTAGAGCAGAGAACTGAACATTCCTGATCACTTGTGTGTATATAATGATTATCAATAGAAAATGTCAAGGTGGTTTCTTAACAAAGCAAACATCTTCAAAAAGTAAAAGGATAGGCACTCCAGTACATGAGCAAATACATTAGATGCACCCACTAACAACAAATAAGTAAATTGAGTTACATAAGTATACATACAATAATCCCATGTAAGTTGAGTTACGTAAGTATACATACAACAATCTCAAGGCACAGCCTCTCGGGCAGGCTGTTGTTGGGTAATACAATGGATATTGCCACCTCCAAGCACGATCTCTCTGCCACTAACCATCACTACCTGTCCGGCAACAAAAGAGCACATGGACTGTAACGCTTCTAAGAATGTACTTTTGAATAAATTTGCCTTAATTATAGTCCTAATGCATTACCTTACGTTCAGGAAATGCCGCACTGAGGACGTCAAAGGCTGCCTTGTCATGCTTTTCATCACCAAAAGTGGGTGCAATCAAACCATTGTTAGCCAAATAGAAGTTCACATACGATGCAGCCAGCCGAGTCCGTGCTTCTCTTGCCTTACCATCAAATGGCTACAGGGACACATAGAGCATATAAATTTATCTATATATCATATGGAGCAATAATCACTTGGTCATAGACTCTCTCAATTTCTGAAGGAAATCCAACAATATGTAGATTAATATCTATGTTAAATGGTCTTACAATTAGTCCATTGGCCTCTTCCTCTGTTATATACAGTGGATTTGGAATATGTAGCTTGTGTATCTCAAATTTGCGTGCTCTTGCATCTTCACTGTTTGTCAATATGTTATATGCATCCATTGACCTTTGGTATTGAGGATCATCCTTATCATCTGTCCAAGCAAGAAGGACGGCCCCAGGTTTTATGAAGCAGCAAAAATTGTCAATGTGTCCATTTGTATCATCATCACCTGTATCAAACCAATAGTATGTATCCACGAGGGGCGTACAAAAAGTTTTCTTAACAGTTAGCCAAACCTTACAGTATGTTCTCAGACTTGAAAAGATCTTCGAGTTAAGTACAGCTAGGACTTGATGTCAAGCAAGACACTTCTTGAACCTTTTATTATCAAACACCGTTCAGGATTAACAGTTCTTGTTTTGACTTGATATGTTTCAATGGATTGACCCAATATTAAAAATATGGCAGGAGTTTAAAACTTCAGCATGGTTCGAGCACCCACACTATTATTAAGTTCTGATCATTTATGTTAACAGTTAAAGCAAAAACAACACTAAATCGGACAAAAACGAAAATGTAGAAACATAAAGGGTGTTGCCTAAGACTAGCATTAGAACATAATAATTCAACAATTACCAATGCTTCCATTTATATAGCATGGTTTGATTCGTGCATGCTTGGCACCTAGCTACCATGCAAGAGCGTCACTTGGCATGATGCAATAATTGCAATAATCTCATTTTGATCATGCATTATACTGTGTGTGGTGTCGTAATGGTAATGTCAATGTGCATATGACCTATATACTGAAATTTTGGAAATTTGAAAGCTTGCAAAAAGGTCTCACATGTAGCTCAAGGTCTTCCTCAAACGGTATGTGTTTGTGAAAATCATTTGGTAACTGCCCATCAAATAATTTTCTTTGACTATCTTCGAATGTGTTTTGCTACAGTCAATTGAAATTCATAGAGCCACAACGATCAAATATACTCTACTTATTAAACAAACTTCAAATACTGCACACATTGATTGTTCTATAAGTTATGGCTTTGTAGTAGGTTTTCGTCTCATATTTATGCTTCCACCATTACGTGAGAAAAACTAATATTGAAATAAACCAAGTCTTCTTATAGTTCGTACATGGAAAGAATTAATTTAAAATAAAGGCTAGACCATACCATAAAGGCCATAAGGTAGCCATATAATCTTCTCAACCCCCAAGTAATTCATCAATTCACATTCAATCTGTTCTCGTGTCAAGGTGGGATTGCGATTAGGGTTTAGCAAGCATTCCTCTGTTGTGATGCATGTTCCTACAAGAGAACATAAATTTCATTGAAACAACCTGCAAGGTATAAAGTACTTTTTGTTTCTTATGTAGTACACACTCACAATACATATTATAGTTACATAGATATGTAAACTTGCATGGGATATAGTTATCTCAACCATGCATAGGGCTCATGCATTAGTGCCAAATGATAAGATTGCATGAATGCCAAGTGGTGAGCAAGCATGAGCCCATATAAACCGTGTAAGCCGAAGATTTGGTCATTCCAATTCAATGCCAGTTCGGTCCTAATATGCTTTACTTACTCTCGGACAGAATTGTTGGAGGGTGTAGGCTCCAGACCTGCACTCTCCCTCATCTCTCCTCTCTTCAACCTTTTTTATTCCTCATTTATTCCACAGGGTTTGGTAGTACACGCAGTCACTTACCAAACAAATATTCCTTATTTATTCTGGTAGTACAAGAAGCCATGCAGCTACCAAAGAACCACTTCACCCAAATATCCCCACTTGTATAAATAGTCTATACTTAACCTTTTTTCTATTGGCTCCATCTATTTTTGCTTCTAATTAGTACGCTGCTATCAACAACTTCCCTTGCAACAACTTTGGCATATTTTATAAGGGATTTAAGGCCATCTTAAGACATGCCTAATGGGCATTTCTACGTGCACCTTAGTAGTTATAGATTACTCTACAATAAAACACCTTATAGCATAGTTATTGATATTCGAAACAATCATGCATGTTATGGCGAATCATTTTATTCTTGTTAAGATGTTAAGATGTCATGTCTTGCTTCAAAGTACAAATATCCTCAACCTCCACAAGCCCAGATGGTTCTTGTACAGTGATCATCAATCACCAGACTAGAGAAAATGCAATAAGCTTCCAGGAAGAAGATATGAAAGCAAACTCACAATGTAAACACACTGATGCATTATATGAAAATATCACCTTCTCCTATCTACTACTTAAATGAAAATACTGATGCATTATATCAAAATATCACCTTCTCCATCTACATGTATGCTGCCCCCTTCGAAAATCAAAGTTTGGACAAACCTCGGTACTCCCTCTATTTCAAGTATCTGAAGATAACAGTTCTTTCATAAATTTCCATATATCTTCTTTTACAGCATCTTGCACATAACAAATTACCTTCCTTGCAACAAGCCTGTCTTGACTCCAATCTGAATAACATCCCTCTATGATTCCTGGAATTTCATGTAATAGTTCATGCTTTAGTGAGTTGGAAAGCGATAAATTGAGAACAGCAACAAATGTATCTTACCTCCCCATGCATTAAATGCCCAATCTATGCCTGCAATATCCGGTGTTTTCATATTAGTGTGCTGCGAGGATACGTCTCTGACCACAAACTTTTGCATCACCATTTGATGAGTGAAATTCCCGTATTTCAGACAAGAAAGGGGAGAAAAAAGTATAGAACTCTTACAGTAGGCCCAGTATCTCTGAACCAGGCATCATTCATACTCATCTCCACAACTCTGATGGAACTCGGTAACTGACTCCGGGCATTCTCCCACTAACAAAGTTGAGTGAAAAGACTGAGCATCCATGAACACCTCATGGGAAGACAGAACTAACTTATTAAAGTTTGAGCTGCATCTTTAAACCCCATCGACATTATTGTTACATTAGCATGACCGCCAACGTGCTATGGTTCCATATGATTAGATTACACTTCCATTAGGATTGGAATATTGACTAATCAAATGACGAGAATACATAAGTGTCTAGACTTAACTGCATTTTGAAGTCCAGCCATTACACCGCACTTAAAATAATCCATCTATAAGAATGCACATGGAGCTATACACTACACTGCATTTTCACGCTCAGCTAGCATATTAGGCTTCAGTTAATCTATGGATGAGAATACGTAGGTAACTTTACTACTTTGTGAAATTCGGATGTTGCTTGTATATCACATTGCAATTCGTACACTCGTGAGCTAGATGTTAAAAAAAAAGGGAAGAACGAAAACCTGTCCTCCAGAAAACAGAAAAATTTTCTGTGAGATGAAAGACGTGGTCATATCTATATGAAAACACATGCGTATACATGTATGCCATGCCTACACGACACGCATGTGTATACAGAAATGTCCATTCCACTTGTAAAACATGTGTGTTTATGAATGGCCATGTGCACGCGTGCTGTATGCATGGACATGGTCATACGTACAGGCATGAGTGTTCTGTCCATGTTCCCATAGGGCCATATACAATAGCACACAGTAAACAGTGTTGCATGGATCATGCATCTGAACAAGTACTTTCGAACAAGGGTGCTGTCGGAGAACAACACTTGGTGTTGGGAGCAGTTACCTGTTCGGAGCTTGCACAGACGGTAACAGGTTCGAACTGGGAGATGGCGGAGGCCACTGCTACGAAGGCGGACTGGGCATGGACGGCGTTGTCGCGCCAGTTGTCGGGGCGTTCCTGATCGAAAATCCACGGCCATGTAGGGTTTCAGTGCATCAGAAAACGGCAAGGAGGGGGGAGAAAGGAAACGGGAAAGGACGGGATTGAATTGCAGCGAAACGGCGATGGTGATTACAGGCCATCCCATCCAGCACTGCTCGTGAGGCTCCCATTCCGCAGGCATTCGCAAGCCATGCTCACGGGGAGTTCCCTGCAACGCCATCGCCGCTGCTGCTTCTGCTGCTGCTGCTGTTGCTGGCGCTCGACACAGGAACACAGGAAATGCTTCGAAGCGCCATGGCTTCTGTACGTATACAAGACACCGTATATGTATACGTATAGGGGAAGTATACAGCTGCCGTATATGCTGCCTGTATTATATGCCGACATGTACATGTACATGTATATGTACGTGGGTGTGCATATGGGACACCGTGTATGTATACGTATACGAGGCCTCCTATTATACGCACAAGGGCTAGAGTATACGCCTACGTGTCCGTGTTCTTGTCCGTGTACGTCGTGGGGTGTACATCTGCATGTTGCATTCGCGTCTGTATGCATCGAGAGAACCATTTCCTTCTGTTTTTATATGCATGCATTACGTACGGCGTGGTCCAAGTTATACAGCCGATGACCGCAAAAAAGACCTTCGGCTTGTGTTTGTTTATGTACACGTGTTTGTTTACGTACACATGTGTGTGTGTGTGTTGCGAGAAATCCTTCTCTTCTGTTCTGCTCGTGGACATGTACATGTACATGCCCACATCCGTATATATATATATATATATGGGTTGTAGTAGAAGTGTGTGTGCTCGTGCTATAAATGAATTTGGATTCCTCGATCTGTAAAAGCCACCCAGAGAGCATCATGGCCTTCTTTACCGGAGGTAGCCAAAGGACATAAGAAGACTTGCATCAATAAGCGATCAAGCCTTGTTAACCTGATGAGATATCCTGATGAATGGTTTGGTTTAGCATTTGAACTCGTGACCTCGAATAAATAAACTTGGCCATTGAGATTCCAATACATTACTTGTCATAAATCCTACGCAAATCGGACTTTATGGCTCATCGTTTCGTGTGCGCTCTGCCTGGAAACTCTCTCGGACATTTTGCAAGTTCTTTTAGAGCTTTTCTCGACATTGATACACGACTGTGAATCGACACTTGCAGCCTTCTTGATTCCGGTGTCTTGATGTTTTGGGCACATAATGTGAAAAGAATAGAGAGAAGGAACGTTGGAGCAAAACAAGAATAACGCGAGAAACGACTAAAAATATATAGTTAGTAAGGCATGGTGGATAAATCAATTGTGTTTGAAATGCACAAGTCACAAGGATGACTCTAATGTCGGCTTCTTTCCTATGGTTATTTTTTCCTCTACTTTTTTCTCTGCTTTTTATCTACTTTTTTTTCTCCTGCGTTTTCCACAACCTATATAAATTGTGGTGTGCTTAGAGGAGCAAAGAGGGGGAAAAGAGCATATGCTTAGAAGAAAAACCTAATATCTATTTCTAAAACCCTAATACCTGATTGTTAAGCCCTAATATCTTCTAATTTATATCGCTCTTCTAAACCCTACTCTCTTTACTAATCTCAATCTTTCCTAAACTCTCTTTTGAACCCTAATCTAACTCTATTCCAAACCTTGATCTCTATCTCTTCTTATCTATCGCTTCTCTAATCTCTCAAATATCCAAACTAATTTCTCTTACCCAAACCTAATCTCTTTAATCTGTGTTATCCGAACATTATTTCTCTTATCTAAAATTAGTCTTTAATATTAATAATCCTAATTCTCTCATATTGCTCTCCCAAATACATATATGTCATATTGATCTAAGGACACGAATGTAATTATTTTCTCTAATTGAATTCTTATTATTTCCAAATATTAATCTCTTCTTCAACTATCTATCTCTTGGTTCAAAACCCCAGTGGTTCCACCCTGACACACGTATTTGGAGTTATACAACCTGGATTTCTACGATACCAACCCAAAGGGATATATATCAAAACAATGCCAGCCGATCCGTTGTCGCGTTGCTACGTGTGTGCATGTAGAATATGGCGGGACCACGGGGGCCTTGGACTAGGAAGTAAGTAGATGGGAAGACGGGTGTGAGCAAAGGGGGAGGAGATTAACACAATAGAGAAGGGGGGAGAGACAAGATTTATGAGGGCATGTATATTAGTAGGGCATGAAAGCCGCAAGAAGATTACAACCGCGGCCGCGTAGGCCGGACTCCAAATACAAAAAGAAAAGAAAACCCTAAGAAAAGAAAGATGAAAACCCTAAGAATACCTCTTATACTTAAAAAATAGGCAACCCCCCCCCCCACAATGGTGCCCTTCCTCTCCTTTTATAACACAAAGAGGGAAGGCCGTTATAAAAGGTGAGACTAAATATTCTTTATTATTTGCAAATGTGTCATGTGTATGTGCAATGTTAAACATTCCACTTTCTCTCGTTTTACTCGATTTTCCTCATATGGACAAAAATATTCACATCTTCATAACACAAGGAGGGAAGGGCACCATTGGGGGGGGGGTTGCCTATTTTTTAAGTATGAGAGGTATACCACTTAGGTTTAGGGTTTCTTCTTGATTTTCATCTTTCTTTTCTTAGGGTTTTCTTTTATTCTTATATTTGGAGTCCGGCCTAAGCGGCCGCGGTTGTAATCTTCTTGCGGCTTTTCATGCCCTACTAATATACATGCCCTCATAAATATTGTCTCCCCCCCCTTCTCTATTGTGTTAATCTCCTCCCCTTTTGCTCATACCCGTCTTCCCATCCACTTACTTCCTAGTCCAAGGCCCCCGTGGTCCCGCCATATTCTACATGCATGCTTGCCTTGCCAATTGCTGGTAAAAGAATCAAGGTCTTCAAGAGAAGAGATAGAATTGAAATCGGATTTGAAGCTCTAGACGATTCTGTCTTGAGCATCGACAGTCAAGTAGAATAACCAACAGGAGAAACCTCACCGAAATTGGCAGATACCAAAGGATGTGCAAGTTTGGTGGGGGGTGAATGTCGTGCGTCTCTTCACACACGATATGAAACGCAATAATTTTATGTTAGCCTAGTACCTTGATGCAAGGAGATTAAAGTCCACAAGAGCTTTCAAACGTATTTTATGGCATGTTAATCGCACAAGTACGGTTAAAGTTACGAATAAATCAAGATAGAAGTTTCGGTTAAGCGGAAAGGTGAGATGTCCCACATGAGCAGGTGCGGTTCGGATCAAGCAAGGTATAGCCCGACCTTGAAAAATAATTTTCATTTGTGTTCTTCGGGGTGCTCTGTATCGCTTTGTGCGGGCAACTTTTCTGTAAAGCCTACGTTTTGTACTTTTGTGGGTACAAGCGCGACGACATAGTCGGCGGCCCGGATCGTGTGCAAGCGGACGAATACGATCGTCTACGCGGCCCGGTCGCACCAATGTGAAGGCCATGCAAAAGTAAAAACCACGTGGGAGACATGCAACTAAAGAGAACGCCACGTGGGAGTTGTGTCAACGTAGCTGGAGATGCGAACTCGAGTTCTTTCATGCAGGGGAAGCCAAGCTTGTAGAAAAGGGGGATTCGGGGAAAACTGGAAACGATAATCTACGGAATCGACAGAACTCAATCCCTAAGTATCTGATCTAAGCCAAGTCATCTGAATTCTAAACCCTAATATGATACTTTCACTATATACCCCAATCCTTTCTGATTCCGATTTCGGGATTGATTGTAATTTCTTCTCTATAATAAAGAAACTATTTCAAATTTATATATTCAAGCTAATTTATCAGTCATAATATCCCGGTATTTGGAATCCTCTGGTCGGAGGCCCTAGGGTCTTGCCTCGACATTCACGCATCCTTGTCGTAATTTTGCGACACCGCTCTGCGCGTTCATTTGCCTCAATTCGCTAGCGCACCGTGAGCTTTCCTACGCCTGTTGTTCGCAGCGTCATCGCTTTCGTAACTGTACGATTCTATTCGCACTCTAGAAACCCACCGTTTCGGAACTCGTGGTCGCATCAGTACTCCTGATCGTACGGATCCAGCTAGTTGTGCGATATCCATCGGGTGGGGTTAGCTTGTACTACAAAGCGGTGTATTTGTACTATGTATTTCCAACCTCAATTGTACTACTACATGTGTATTTGTATTTTGCAATGTACTACTACATAGTACATACGTACATACGTACATATATACGTATACATGTACACCAATGCATGCATACATACATAACAGAGGTTTGCTTGCAGAGCTATGGCGACGGCGATGGAGACGACGGCGATGGCGATGGCGATGGCGAACGATGCCCAGCGCCTGC
Source organism: Azolla pinnata (assembly GCA_037176905.1). Lineage (NCBI taxonomy): Eukaryota > Viridiplantae > Streptophyta > Polypodiopsida > Salviniales > Salviniaceae > Azolla > Azolla pinnata. The sequence goes on along the minus strand of JBBBWG010007680.1, from coordinate 13,910 downwards.
ACTGGGAACTTGCCCAATCCATCAAGATCGGGGCCGATCTCATCTCTGCCGCCAAATCGCAGCTCTTCCTCCTCTCCGCAGTCGACGCTTACCCCCTCCATGGCCTCTACCGTGGGCCCACTGTCCAGCGCGCCATCCACAGGTCTGTCTTGATTCCTTTCCTTTTCCTGTTTTTTTTTTCCTTTCGTGAATTCTCTCGATCCTGTCTTCGTTTGCTCTGATCTTATCCCCATTTGCTCGCTCAACTCGAATTTGATCCGATTCTTGCCATTTTTTTTTGGTATTGGATTCGTTCTGGTTTGGCTCGCTTTAGGTACGAGAACTGCTGGCTACCTTTGCTGGTCGCTGCTTCTGATGAGCTCCATGTCGAGTCCTCTGCCCTAATCCCTCCTCTAGACTGTGCTTGGGTCTGGCACTGCCATCGCTTAAATCCAGTGGGTGCTTCTTAGGGCCAGGATTTGCCATGCTTTCATGTTTTTCTTCCAAAAAAAAGGAAGCCACATCGAGTGATTAAGATGAAGATGAAGAGATTTGGCACTCTTTCCGAACAGGTCCAGTACGTCAAAGATTGCCAGCCTCTGTTCGGTAGGCTCTTGGATGGGCACATGATGTTCAGTCGTGGCGAAGAAGATGATCGTGAGGCTGTTGATTTCACACGAGATCTGTGGAATTCTCGATACCCCGGTGAAGAGTATGATCTTTGCCGAAGCTCCGGTGCAGGCTGTGTTCATGGGTCGAGGCGGAAGATTTCTTACAATCTAGAAGCAGCCATTGCGAGGCAGAGTTCCTTCTACTACCAGGTTAGACTAGGTTAGGCTAACTGAGATTAGGTTAGGCTAAGCTAGCTCAGATTAGGTTAGACACAGGCTGCACTTGGCTATGTTAGGCTAGATTAGGTTAGACACAAGGGCCGAGCTTGGCTATGTTAGGTTAGATTAGGTTAAGCTTACATTCTTCAGTCAAATGTCAAGGCAAAATGTTGTTTACAACTTGGAAGCTGCCATTGCAGATGCAGAACTCATCTAATACCAAATAATGTTAGGCTTGATTAGCTAGTTTAGGCTATGTTAGGCTAGGCTAGCTTAGATTAGGTTAGGCACAAGCTAGGCTTGGCTAGACTAGATTCGGCATGCATTCTTCAGTCAAATTGTTGAGGTAAAAAGCTGTCAACAACTTGGAAGTTGCCATTGTGAGGCAGAACTCAGTCTATTGCCAGATTAGGTCAGGCTAGGTTAGGTTAGTTAGGTTAAGCTAAGTTAGGCTAGGTTAGGTTACATTAGAGTAGGTTAGGGTAGGTCCGTTTAAACTAGATTTTAGTTCTAGACTAGGTTACACTTGGTTAGACATACAATCTTCCATCAAAATGGAAGATTGTATGACTTGGAATCCACTATTGCTAGGCGGAGCTTACAACTGCCAGGTTAGGTTATGTTAGGTTAGATCAGGTCAGGGTAGGCTATGGTAAACATATCTGAATATTCATCATTTGATTCACAGTACCACATATTGCTTGCTACTAAAATCTCTCTTTGGAGTTTGGGAACAAGGTTGCGGGGCCACACATGGGAGAAGAAGCATTCCTCGACATTTCCTTACGGAGGTACAAAGGTTTCCTCTATCTTCTGAAGCTCACTGGGTTGAGCGTGTTCTTGGTGCCCACGTATGACATCGATCTGATGTGGCACTCCCATCAAGCTGGGCCTTGGGCATATCGGGAGGATACGGTACAGCTTCTCGGTCGGGTCTTGAATCACGATGACACAGATTCTGATCGGAGCCCGGGCCAGAAACTGGACACAGGTTTCAACAAGACAAGGAAGCTGTGGATGGACACGTTCGGTTCGTGCTATGAAAGAGCAGGAGCCATGTACAAAGGAGCGCAAGTGGAGCTCGAATCCGAGGCCACGGAGCTTTCTGTGAGAATTCTCATTCAATGCCATGCATATAAGCAGCAGCAATATAGATGCCCCCATAACATCCATACCGTAGACATATCTGCACATACACCAACCCATGACATAGGCACGTATCGGCCATGCATCTGCACATGCATGTGTAAGCGCGAAAGGCTTGAGCATGCTTTGTGGTGCGGTTTCTTATTGTTTTTCTTTTATACTTGTGGTGTTCTTTGTAGGTTTCGTGCCAACAGAGTGGAGCGCTTGTGCTTTTATCGTGCATGCTAATGGCAGCTTTGCACTGTAATCTGAGCGGACCATCATCATGCGGAGCTTGTGGAGCTGGTGGATGTGGAAACTCCATTGATTCAGCACCAGGGAACGATAGAGAAGGCCAAGCGAAGGGATCTTCCTGTGGAGCATGTGGAGCGGGTGGTTGTGGGAACTCCATCGATTCAGCACCAGCTGCAGCCGCATCGGCTGCTGGTGCCGGTTGTGGAGGTGGGTGTGGAGGTGGGTGTGGAAGTGGGTGTGGCGGCGGCGGTGCTGCTGCTTGATCGATCGATTGAAACTGTCTTCTTGGGTATATCTTCCATCAAAATCAAAGAGGTAAGCAATACATCCAAATAAAGCTTTCATGAATCAAAGATCCATGTACATAGGCTTGTTTTCTGCAGTATAAAGAGGGAAAAACCTCCTGAAAATAACTGGTTCATATATGTACCATGGGCAAGAGCTTATTTGCCCAGTTTGCTGTAGTCTGAGAGAGACAGGCCTCTCTAAAAAACTGGTTGAACAGGCCACTCCTTTCTTTGTGTATATCGATTTGCAGTTGATTGACAGATGCAAAGCGTCGATCATAAGGTGTTATACTAAATGTCATAAATCTAACTCTTCCAAGAACAAGGTGCCCATATGACAATACCTTCAAAAAGCTGTCAAATCAGCTTCTATGGATTTGTTGTGGTTACCTGTGAATGCTATCGAGCAGGAACAAATTTGCAGCTATCCCAATGCTTGAGACTTTTCAGACACAGCCTTGTGAAATGATATTGGTAGAGCTCTGAACCATTGAAGAAGTTGTTGTCAGATGTATATTGTTAACATCGATTTAATCTTCTTGAGCAATTTGTATGCAATTTCTAGATCTATCTATGTATTGTGTGATCCAATTTGCATCAATCATGAGCTTGGGTTGATTTGCATTGATTGTATTCCCTTCTAAAGCACATCAAAGTTTTGAGCTGGGGATTGGAAAGACTACTAGATTTGTCTCGTTAGTTATGTTATTCGTGTTTGGGTAGAATGTTGTTGCGTCAACGCCGTTACGTTTTCTAAACCAGGCCTTCCTTCACTTATGCATCTTCGTCTAGTGTTCCAATTCTCGTCGATCCATTGACCAATTTGTTGCTTGTCCCACACCTCCTGTGTACATTTTGGAGTGAAAAGGAAAACAAACTCTTCTTACTATGCATGCAAAAACTTCCAAAAACATCCTTGCAAATATTGGCATGTATTTGTAAATGTTGTTCATCATTTGGAATCGATCTCTTTGTTCTCCGAATCTTTCTTGCCTTTCGACTTCAATAATGCAAGCTTGGCACCGTAGACAACGACGCGATTTCGATAGCATTTCCCATCGTTGTAATGCATATAGCTCGATCTCATAGAAAGCACTTGAACGCATCGGGAATCTTGCAAAACTCCAAAAAACTGAGAGGAAAAAAAGAGATCTCGAAAGGGACGTTGTAGATCAATCAGTGCAAGCTTTTTTCTTGTTTTTCTCCGCCAGATTTGGAGCGTTTCCTTACTGTGCTCTTGGCATCTTTCTAATTTTACTTCATGTGATCTCGCTCTTCAATCTCCTTTTTTTGACTGGGTTTGTTGGGTTGTCACCTCGGTCATTCAAACACAGGAAAAGCCACCAAAAAAGAACTCGAACAGTAATCGATCGGATCAAATGAGTCTAGTGCTCAACTACAGTTGTTACAAGCATTGATATAGATAGCCTCAATGATCTTAAGCTGGGGCTAGAAAGAGCAATTCTGCGATGAAAGACATCCAGCGTTGTCAGGTTATGCACAGTTGTCATGTGTGAAACCGTCATATATAAGAAGGCCAGGTCCAGCCCCTCTTCCTACCTCTCTCCATTATTATATTTCTTTGCCTTGCTCATTGTTCGTTGTAGTGCTGACTGTTATGTTCATTTAACATCAGAGAACTATAACGAGTCTGTTTTTGCAGCTCCTCACTGCATTGGAAACGCTATCAATTGATGCATTGAAGGAAGTGACCCTTAATTAGAAGCCCTTTCACTACTCTGAATAAAATATCCATGAAAGTTATGGCCTCATTCCAGACGTTGACGATTCCTTTTCCAACACTCACCCTGCAGAAGAAGAAGAAGAAGAAGAAGAAGAAGAAGAAGAAGAATGGCCATGGCCTTTGTAGTATCATTAGATCTCAGATGCTTTACAAGTGAATCGCTGACAAATCGGTATACGAAATTTGAGACTTGTCTTGGCGCAGCCGTGCACGCATGCATATACATACATGGAGTCATGCATGCATACTTCAGAAGTTGCATGCATGCATGCATGCATCCATCCAAACACCAGCAATAGCATGCATGACACTCTTTAGGTGCATGCATGATGCATCCATGCAGACATCAACCGCTA
>JBBBWG010007669.1:0-15337 GCA_037176905.1 Azolla pinnata | reverse complement strand
TAATGAATAAGAAATCATTTAAAATCCAACAAATGAAAATAAGTAGTTTAAAATACAATAAATAAGCCCAAAAAAAAGTTATTAAATAAATATAATTGTGTAGAAATCTAGTAAACTAAAAATAATTATGTAAAAATCTAATAAATTAAAAATAATATATATTAAATAGTGTAAAAGTTTGCGATGGATAGATTTATAGATTTATACAATTGCATCGCGTTATGCATATAGAATAAATCCAGAGAGTGGGGAGAACGCAAAATTAAAAATAATAGAAAGGAAATAGAATAGAAGTTTTCGGATAAACCTCACAATGTAAAAATGAAAAGAAAAAATTAAGTAAATGGGAGCATAAAATATGTAGATAAAATCCACAACAACGTTGTCTGTGGGAATGTGTCCATGCAAAAGCAATTTGGAAATGTATCCTGAGGATTTTGATGCGAATGGGATGGGAAGGTAAAGTATCTTAGAGAATGACACTTTGGTAAAAAAGAGCATATCTATCCATGATATATAAAAGTAATGTTCATAACATGGCTTAGTACATCTCTAGAGGAGTGATTAATACTATCCCTTTGCAACTACATGCAACGAATGAGGAGGAAAAAAGTGAATATCCATTACAGGAAATGATAAGCGTAACCAAATTATGGGCTATATGGAAAAGCTAGTGTGTCAAGGTGTTTGAGAGCAGAATGATACCACCAGTGGAGGTAATTAAGGAAATTTAGTCTGATATAGTGTATATACCTTGAAGGGTCAATATGATAAATTGGAAGAAGATTAAAAAACTAGAATTTCTCGGATTTTAAGGGAAGGGACCCATTTTCTTTTAATTGTTAATACTACACTGAATTGGCGTTATATAGTTCCAAGATGATTGTTTGTACAATGCCTCTTAAGGAGGCATGTAATCCATTTTCTGACAATCTTTTTAAACTAATGATACCACTACCGGAGATAATTAAAGAAATTTAGTCTGATATATTGTATATACCTTGAAGGGTCAATATGATAAATTGGAAGAAGATTAAAAAAACAACTCGCCTACATATAAGTTAGAATTTCTCAGATTTTAAGGGAAGGGACCCCTTATTTTTCAATTGTTAATACTAAACCACATTGGTGTTATATAGCTCCAAGATGCCCTAAACCCAAAACCCTAAACCCTAAACCCTAAACCCTAATCCGGTTGTTTCCACCCCCAATGTATTAATTGTCTTTGTTTTTATAAGTACTCCAATACCTTTTATGGAGGCATGTAATCCATTTTCTGACAATCTTTTTTAACTAATGTCAGGATATATTCTCAGAAAGCAAAGAAATGAATATTAGATATTCGAAAATAAACTATAAAAATAAACAAATGCCAAAAAAAGGAAAAACAAAAGACCAGAAAAAAAGGGGAAAAGACAAGAAGAAAATGGGAAGAGGGACATAAAAATTGGCAAGAAGCAAAAAAGAGAAATTAAACAAAAAGGGGAAATAAAAATGGAAATAAACGGAAATAAAAATTGGGAAGAAAACAATTCGAGAAATGGAAAAATAAAAGGGAAAATTACCCAAAAAAAACGACTAACAAAATTATAAATTTATATTTTAACGCTTGCCAAAACCAGAGATTACAAATTAACCCCTAGTTCTAAAAATTAACGTGCGATCGATCGATTAGCACCGAATCAGTGAATTGCGAGTTCAATTAACAATCAAATCAGCTGATCGATTGATGCTCAGTTACTTGATTACTATCGAATTAACGCACGAACCAGTTAAGTAGATTCTAAAATTGACTAACTCTTGTCGATCGAGTAAAGTAAGGGAATCGATTAGGATCGATCGGTGGGAAAGAGATCAGGAATGAAATCGGTACTAGCGGAATTAATTGGGTGTTAGTTTTTAGTGGAAGATTAGGGTAGGCGTAAATTGCAGTTATGATAGACTTTGTTTTTCGTAATTCTCCCCAAAAACAAAATGTAAAAACAAATATGGAAAAATGGGGAAAAATGCGGAAAGGAAAAAATAGAGAAAAAAAAGAAAAAAGAAAAAAGAAAAGAAAAATGGGGAATTTTTACACCTGAGCTTAAACCTGTGTAAAACCTTTCGCCCTCTTCTTCTTCTTCTTCTTCTTCTTCTTCGTTCTTCTTCTTCTTCTTCGTCGTCGTCGTCGTCGTTCCATTGCTCGCTCGAGGCGCCATAGCCGCTCCCTCGCTGCTCTCTCTCTTCGTCTGTCTGCACAGTTTGGGCCTCCTCTGCATTCTTCTTCGTCTTCTTCGTCTTCTTCTTCTTCTTCTTCGCCGGCCGCCCCTACTGATTCTTCTTGCCGTCTCTGTGGTGGTCCAGGGTCAACGTCCTCCCTTAAGCTCCACAAGGTCGCCACAATTTCACGCCCGCCAACTGTCTGATAACAGTCGCTATCAAGCAGCGCTTCGTCGGCTCCTCCGGGTAAGAAATCGACTGCAGTATCGGCTCAGTAAAGTTTGCTATATCGGCTCAGCATGTGCTCCTCGGTTTGCTGCTCCTTTTCCATTCTGTAGGACTTCTCAGTTTGCTTCTCAGACTTCTGCTGCTCTTTCACGTAGCGGAACGTTTGTAGGAAAAATTTTGCGCAGAAGAACCAGCTGTTCTTGGTACTTAATCTTTCTATCAAAATGAATTTTTTTTCCCATGTAACCTCAACCGGAAAGGAAATAGGAAATATGGATAAAAAATACCTTCTCAACTCTACTATGATTGATTTGAACAACCGTTGGCTCCTCCAGTTACGACTACGACTCGGCTGAAAGCTTTTCCGCAATGCTGCTCGTTCATTCAAACTGCAAACTTTAACTGAAAGGTTATAGCTTGGGAGGATTCGGAGCCTTAAAGACAGCTGCCATAGCATTTAGAGGCCTGAATAAGGAAACTGCTTCTGCAGGAGGCCAGTGAAAAAACCACTCTTACCTCGAGGAAAAATTCCTTTCTTTAAGTCTGTAAAGCCAAAGCTCCAACATCAAAGCAAAGCTTCATAGGAAAACTTCCTGCCTAGTGTTTCTGATTATTATGTTTTCCTGACGAGAATTATCTCAATATGTGAACCATTTAATTGTAGATTTGATGGTGAGGATTTAGTAGCCAGAAATCTGACATGGAATAAGAAATCCCAGTTGAGAAACGTGTTTTCTTGACCTAACTTTGTTGCGCAAGTTGTAGCTTATTGTTAATTTGTTTAGAGGTTCTATGAATAACATGAAGTATGTTCGAAAGTAAAAGATATGCAGCATCTTGGTGGCATGAGGATTTTATGTATTTAGTTTCTGTCAAACGTCAAGGCTGCAGATATTCAAGTCTACCATATGCCATGGTATGCTTGCATACTTTTGTGCAAATTTCTGGGCAGTTACAGCTAAGCTGATTTCAGGATATGTGTCACGATTGAAAGGACTTTCGAGTCAAGAGTTGTGCTATCACTAGCCTTGGGGCGACTGGTTTAAGGTTCGACACCAAAATTCCAAATATTGGTAAAGCTAATCAAGGGAGTTTCATAATCATGCCACCATGATTAGTCTCTTGACTGTATGAAACCCGTTATGGTTAAAACTAGCACGTGCTAATGTTTTTTCAAACTTAATAGAATTGGCCTACATAATATAGCACAATGCTCTATCTAAACTAACTGGGATTTTAATGTTTTCGAAATTGTGTAGGAATATGAGCAGCTAATTTCCTTCAACTTTTTCATCCATGGCTCTCATGGAATATCGAGAAGAGGCTTTACTAGATGCAACAGATCGATTAGTTTACAAGTTGGTTCGGGTATGTGAAGCCAATAACTTGAGATACTGTTCGAAAACATTTATATCAAAGGTTTGATGGTTTATCGCCTTTTACTCATTACGGAAAGAGCTTCAGATATCTCGGGCTTTCTTATTCTTTTTTTCTGTTGATTGAACGATTTTATTATGCAAAAGGAGGTTGAACCTTGTGGTATCCTTCGTGTATTGTTTACTTGGGGCGCTCATGAATGAAAATCTCGTCATGGATATGATGAAGTATCTGTTTTTTACTTTACCTATGGTAGTATGTCATTTGATGGAATTTGAAACTCCGAATCTAACATTTTGTCTAGTCTTTTCATAGATGCACATGAGCAAATATATACTCAATTTTTAGTCTTGTAAATAAAATAAGATGCTATGAAGAATAGGAAAGTTAATCACTGCTATAGCTCATGTCGTTTAAGGTTCAACACGAAGAGATTAAAAATATGTTCTTTTTCTCATGGATAAACAAAATTCTGGTGTAATTGAAATGGAGAGGGTTAAAACAGCCCAATGATAGATCTCGTTGGACATTGGAGCATTGCTTACATACCTTGATGCTCCAAATGATGCTTGTTTTGCTGTAATTGACAATGTTCAAGGCAGATTTTCTGTGTTCCTTTTAGTTGGACAATGATGTAAGAATATTAATACGCATTTTTGTGATTTGTATTCTTTCCAGGTGGAAGAGGATGGGACAATTGTTCCAGCTTCTGAGGATGAAGTCATGGAGGTGGAATCACTTATGGACGGGAGTTCTCCTGTACATGCCACTGATGCCCTGGAAAACCAATCACAACAAAGGATTTCCTGCAGCTTGAGTGAGCCGGTCAATTTAGCTTCTAACCGGAAAAGCTCCGTAGGTATTGTCATATTTCATTTTGAAGAGCGTTTGTTACAATACTTGTGAGATGTATCAACTCTGAATTTCTTGCTTAAAATCTCTGGCTATAGTATAATGTTGATGCATAGCATGTTTTACAAACATACCTAGTGTTCTCTCAGATGTTGCCTATGGCGTTCTCTGCTCAGAACTGTAATGTGTCTGGAAATCCTCAGAATAACATCCTCGAATTCGAAAAAACTAAAGGCTCTTTGAACTTATGGAAGAGAAATAGACGTAGAGATAGACTTTTATATTGTTCTCTTTTAAAGTGTTCTTTGAGACGAAAAGTTATAGCCATGAAACTTTATGGCTGTGATCAAAAGCGGGATTGTGTATAGACCATTGAGACACACCTGTAATATAGTCTGGTAGAATTAGACTGAGTAGATCAGCTCGGGAACAAGTGGATAAGATATTGCCAAATCGACCTCTGCGAGAGTAGCACAGAACAGTTGTCAGATGGTCTGAAACATGATGTAGCTGAATTGCACAGTGATCGGTAAAAAACACATTTCTTGTTGAGGTAAGAACATTGTCACGGTCGCGTGTTTGTTTTGAGAACCATAGCTTAGCTTCAACACTCAGTGTGAAACTAGTGATGGTCTGGCAGTGATTTTACAGAAGAGACAAGGACATTGGTAGCTTAGCATACCATTGTTTTTCCTTGGGAATAAGGATAGCTAGGATGTCATTGAGCTTCAGATGAAAGTCAGATTCTGTTCCCAAGTGGGCATGAGGGGTCCATTACCAGGAAAGAAGCCTCGGACACTCTTAGTGGTTGTATTACCCATCATGGTTCAGGGTTTAAGGTTGTTTGGACTTTCGGCTTCAGTCCATACCCGTTGCACTATCATGAACGTTGTCAATGTTGTTTGGAAAATTGAATTCATGGCTGAAAAATGCAGCAACTTTGACAACCTTCCAAGGGGCGAACACATCCAAATCAATCTTCGTATGAATCATGATCAGCCTCATTCTCAACATTTACAACATACATTTGGCATCCATCCTTCACCTTAAAGCGTAGATATGTATGATTTTCTGCCAATTTACTATCGTCCCTAGATAGTGGGCTCATTATCTTGGGTCAAAGGGACGGAGAGCCCATTAGGTAATCAACTACTGTTGCACATCCCTTTGGGCTTGAACGTGTCAAAGCATCCAATTCGGGCCGTTATGACAAGGTATTGTATATTACGGTTGCATTTGATCGACGTTGGGAAACAAAGTTTTTGCCATGTTACAGTAGTTCTCTCATGTTTTCTGTATTATGTGAAAAACTGTTCATAGATCTGAAGGTGGAAGTCAAAAGAGTCTTGAATCTGGCAGATGCAAATAGCATACACTCACCATTTGTCCTTTTACCTGACAGTAACAGGTCTTACATATAAAATGTCTATTGGATCGTCTTTCTATGCTCAAAATAATTATGGAACCCTATAAGATATTTGTGATAGTTGCAGTTGCTTTTACAGATTTTTGGTTTTACATATCTAATTTCCCTACGTTAAGTGTTTTTTTCTGTAACTTGAATGGTTTGCAGATATTCCAAAAGCAAAGTCTCTAGGCTTGGCTAAAGAAGATAAACACAGGCTTGTTGCCCAGTTGGCGGTAAGCTAAATAAGTAAGCATCCATGTGGTACCCGGACCTTGTTGTACGACATGTAACATTATGTTTATTTTTTGGATGTAGTTTCTGGATGCATTTCTACTTAAATTGGATGAAAAACAGTTGAAAGGTGCTTCAGAAGATTACCACAAGCAGGGTCAGCTATCTAGTTATAAATGTAAATCCATTTTGCTGACAAACATAAACTCAGAGGTTTGTAGGGAACTCGAAAGTCCTTCAAGCTCAAATATGGACAGCTTGCTAAGTCACTCTCATGGTAACTTCCATGAAGGAAAGCCTGGTCATTCTAACTCTATTATGAGGCTTCCAGAAGTCAATCTACAGAAAGGGAATGTTAGTTTAGATAGATTATCTATTGGAGACCTGCATGAACCATATAGAGCAACTCTTGTTGAACCTGAAGTTATGAAAAATAAATTGTGGCTGAAGGGGAGAACCGCAATAGGTACACTTGAAACTAGAGATAGGAATACAGGAAATACGAATTCCGTGATTGTCTGTGGAGAGACAATGTGTGATTCTGCCAGGGTGTCTATATCTCCACCTGCAGAAACAGTTGGCATGGGAATGACACAAGTCGATACAAATAGTTTGCCTGATACAGGTTTCTCCTTAGAGGTGGGTTCGGAGTCTATTGTTATAAAGAAAGGATTTAAAAGAAAGTCATCAGAATCTGCTGTATCAGATGAAGTTCCCGAGCACAAGAGAAGTAATAAGGATTCAACTGCTAGTGATGACGGACAAGGAAATTCTATGCTTATTGATGCAGATGCCGTGACTGGTTCTGCAAGCGCTCCTTTATCTCCAACAGTAGGGACATTTTCTGTGAAAACAATAGAAACTGATAAAAACAGGTTGCCAGATACAGAGTTGTCGTTGGAACTGGGCTCAAAAACTACCAGGAAAAAGAAAAGCTATAAAAGGAACCTTTCAAAATCTGCAGTATCACATAAACATCCCAAGCACAAAAGAAAACGTCAGGATCATACAGGTAGTAACAATGCGGATGGAAAAACTGTGCTTATCCGTGCAAAGAAAACGTCTAAAACTTCAGCTGCAAAGACACAGAGTGGTACAAGCAAATTGTCCGAAACAGTTTACTCCTTGAAAGTAGACCAAAAAATGGCTTTGCCAAGTAAAGGATCTAAAAGGTCTTCAGATTCTGTTGAGTCTGTTGTATCACATGAACATCTAGAACATAAGAAAAGTAGCCAGGTTGTGACCTCAGAATATTCTGGAAGTATGGGAAAACCTGGGGAAATGCTGTCATCAGAAAACGATGGTAAAAGGAAGCGCAAGCCAACAAGAAGATATATTGAGGAGCTTGCAGTGAGAGGGGTGACGTATACAGGGTTAGTCTCTTCTGCATTAAAAGATGCTGATGTAGAGATCAATGGAACGAGTATCTTGGTGGAGGATGAAGGGGTGGAAAGCGCTGTAGATAATACAGATATACCTGAAATAAAGCTGCATTATTCCTATAGAAGACACAGACGACCAATTCAGGAGCAACCAAGAAAGAACCGAAAGGTGGTGTATTTGATAGACTTTTGACTTGTATGACCTCTATCTATTAAATATTCATGACTGGCTTATGTTCTGTTGTGGTAAATAGAATACCACCTCTTCTGCAAGATCAGCACAACTTGTACGGAAGGCCATCACAGGACGTGCTGCACGGTTGACTGTAAAATCAACACATACCAGAATCAAAATAAAACCACCACGTCCTGATCAGAAAATGGTATGAAATAATCTTTTTCTTGTTCAATATTGAAATGCCTCTGTGAGGTTACGGAAAGCTTTGTTATAGGGAATCATAAAAGTTTCTGTTATATTCTCTATCTTCTAGAACTTTTATTTGGAGTGGAGAATCAAATCTTAGTTTTGTGCCTGTTTTCTCTATCCATGGCTAGGTCCGTCAGATGAAATTATGTGATGTTTAAGGAATACTTTGTATATGTTTTGGAAGTATTACAGGGAGATTATTATTTCCAAGGAAAAATTCAAGGAACAGGCAGTCGAAAGAAAATTTTGTATAGCATCAGCTTAATGTTTTTGTATGTATGTTACTGTGCAAGGGGATCTTCAGAATTTTCTATGTTCAAACTGTTGTTCTTGTTCCTATAAATAAAGAATTGTGCATCCTGTTTGTGGCTCTATGTTTTAACAGCGGAGCAACCTATGAATATGATCTCTTCTATTTCCGAATACTGTATTTTCTGATATAACAATCCTCTTGATAATGATGTTTTTTCCCACCTCATCTGCTTTTTCGATGGAATATCTGCAGATATTACAGTATACTCTGAAGAATTTTACCATCACATAGATAGACAGACAGATGTACTCTCATGATTTATGAAATTAAGGATATTCGTTTTTGCTTTAGTGTTTTCTGGTGCATGCATAAGGGGGAAAGAGTGAGATATTGATTGATTGCACCAGGATGCAACCTCTATGTCATCGCCACTACAGCAGAATATGGAAACAGTCGAAATAGTGTCAAAATCTACTGAAGGAAATTCTTCTGAAAATAGGGCTGTAGGTGTGAAGAATCCTAAATCAAGGAAACCTGATCACCCTTGGACAGCAAAAGAAGTCACAAAACTCCTGGAAGGTATAACTCATTGTGGAGTTGGGAAGTGGGTGGAAATTAAAAAATTCTCATTCCCTAATGCTGCTGATCGCTCCTGGACAGAAGTAAAGGTTCGTAACAATCTTACTACACCATTTCTATTTACCAATGTCCGGATTTTTTGATTTTGTATCCTCTTTCTGTGATTTAATATATGTTCTTATGATCAAGTATGTTTATGGATACGATATGCATCTTGTCTTTCAGTCCTATCTCCAGTTCCACCAAGAGAGGAGATCATTTTTTACTGAAAGTTTTTACTGTTCCATCAAGACAGGAGAAATTTGTGCTTCTGTAATTGAAGACGTCTAAATTTCAATTGTGTGTTAGCTATTTGTAAGCTACTTTTTTTATACTGCAAGATAGATTTGTTGTGTGCTCCTTATTGGAGGAAAACTTTTCTTTAACCGAAGGAAGCCCAAATTTCTATGGTAAGATGCATGACCTGATATTTGAAGATGACTTCCTATATGCTATATATTAGTGCACATTATATTTGTAATGTTGGATGCATTAACTTTAGAATGGGGTGACTAGATTACCATCTTTATGCATGCAGTGTAGTAGTGGAAAACACGAGGCATGAACAGACTGTAAAGAGAAGACCCATGTATTTGTAGGTAGTTTCCTTTTCAAAGTCACGTGATCCTCTAATCCTCAAATACAGAGCCGTGGTCCATGACTCCAGAGTGTGAAAATAATCAGTGATTGATCCCTCCTAAATACCAATCCTTATTAATCAGATAGTGTAGGAAGAATGGGTCTCAAGGAGAAGCTGTTATAATTTGCCTACAACACTCTTTGCAGTATATCAGAGGGTGATGTAAGAAACTTCAAATGAACAAGAATGCTTATGTTATTTGCCCTGTACATGAAACTATCAAATGGGCAAGATTTTTCTTTGACTGCAAAGTTGTCTATTCGCTTTCAATCTTTTTATGAAGGATTGTAGACTCTCTCATGCAGTTTAACAGTTTACACATCGATAGTGATTCATTAGCACTCAGTATGATATGAGAGCCCCTATTTTGAGGAAAGATGATTGTCATGAGTTCAAATGTCACTTTCCTTGACAATGTTGTTATGCAATTAAAGTGTTTGCATATATGGATCTGGTTTGTGGCCTTATTCAGTACACATGAGTTTTGTGTGGTTCCCATAAAGTATATATTTGCCAATAAAAAGGCATTTTGGTAACAAACAGCAGATGATTAGTAACCGGCAGGCTTCATTGACAATGAGAAAGTTTGAAAATGCACAGATGTATATGTTGCTCTTACAGCTTGAGTTAAGCTTTTAGAGTTGATTTTTTATTAATCGGTTATTTCTGTTAGGCAGGTAGTCATGCAGGAGCTCAGTTAACTTTGTAAACTCTATCATTCTCGGAAGTGCCTTGCTTGCACATGTTCTGAATTTGTCTTCTGAATCACTAGGAATAAATAATGCTTTGTATTCTTGAGATTTATTCTGAAATTGACTTTCATACGAACAGGGAAAGTGGAGGAATCTTGTTAGAGCAAGCAATAGGCATTATAAATTAAACTTGCAGGTATGTGAAGTAATACTACTTTTCGACATTTAATATTGATGTTAAGTTTGTGGCAAATGAACACCTATTTTTGTTTCACCAATCACACTTTGGCTGTGTTAAAACATGATTTGCAAAGTCAAGTATTTGAAAGATCATTTACTTGGCTTTCATCAAGAAATATCTCACTGTAGCTCATAGCTGTCTTTTCACTTCCTTTTCTGGGTTTGAACAGACATGCACAGAAACACATTGACATTTCACTTTCTTTTCTGTCTTTCCCTTGCCACTTGTCCGTTTGTTTTTCTCCTACATGGTTGCTGTAAGAGAGAAACAAACAGAACCTTCGCCTAGCAAGTTTATGGAGATTATCTTCCGAAAATCCCATTCTTTCCAAGGGTTTTTTTCCAGTAGAATGGAATACCCTCAAGAACAAGTTATATCTAATTACATCCTCAAGCTAAGCTAAGGAACATAGACAGATAACCAAATTACATATCAGGAAAATGAAAGAGAATGATTGTTGCAACCCCAATAAAATTGTTAAATTATAAATTTGGCCACTGAAATTTGTGTTAGTGCTGCCCTAATGGTAAGGGTTAATCAGTAGCTAGCATTTCGTGAACCCTTCACTGTGTACTGTTTAAGTACATGCTAAATGTTTCACCATTGTTTAGTTTTGCTACTAGAAGGCAATGGTTTTTTGTCATGTTTTCTCTCCATAAAAAAAAACATTACATGCCTCTAATTTGATGTACCCGATGTCATCTTGTCTATCATTTCTGTTCAGCGTGGTGAAGATAGACGGAAGCACCTTGGTTCACATATTCCTGGGGCGATTCTCGATCAGGTACATGAATTGTTTGTAGCATACAGAAGGGGTCGACGTTCTAACAATGGGCAGAAGAAGAGTAGACGGAAAGCATCTGGTAGGTAGTCGGTTTGTCGCCGTGTGTCACATTTATACGTTGTATCTATGCGTGGGAAATTTCCATTGGTAGTTTTCACTCCATTGAGCAGCTCCGCATACTGCAGATATTTCGTTTCCCTTTTGTGGATAGTAATTTAACGCTGGAAAAAAACCGTTCTGTAGTTTGTGTATAAAATCAACTGTAATGCAGATCGGCGGTAGTGTTTTGGATAGTACATAAGAAAATCATAAATACCTAGATTTATGATTTTGAGGGTACTCTTTTTGTGCAATGAGCACGGAGACTTTCTTGTTTATTGGGTAACTAGTTTTGTAAGATATAGTAGATCAGTATTGTCATGTTAACTCGAAGAAGGTATTTTGAGAAGAACACAATATCTTTTGAAACAAGTGAATCCGGTGCTTTGATGAATATGCTAGATCAGAGACACGAGGATTTGCGAGGAATTTTCATCACAGCATGAAATACCGCGATTCAGTAGTAGTGTAGAAGATTGATTGAGATAGAATTTCTTGTGCAATATATAGCTGGATTCTACTGTGTACTATTCCCATTGTTAATGCAACACATCTACGTATATAAAAAGCTGGAGCAATTTGTAGCAATGTAGTGATTAGGTGCATCCAAAAGTTGGAAATGTGTAAAAAAAATGGATTAACTATGAATGGTGTAAACTTGTAAGTCCTTGCCACTGTTTTGTTTGATTGATTACTATTTGCAAATTTATGTACACCAATTATTGTAGACAATCTACAAGCCCTGATGGATGGTTGGTGGGCTTAGCTGTGAATGAGATGGCATCTAATCTGGTACTGTTATACTGCTTTGAATCCTTGCAACTAACTTCACTAATTGACTACCATATAGATGTTCCAAGAGTTCTTGGCATTTTCTTAGGCCATTTTGAAGATGTCAATCAACAGTATACATCTAGATATCTTAAGTTTCAATATATTCCAAATTTTAGCAATGGACATCATCTCGCTTTATAACTCCATCTGATGTTCTAATTAATGACTATCCTCCTGTGATGAGATCCACCTCCCACAAAGATGGTCTTTATTGTTGAAACCTATGATCAGAAAGTTCAGAAAATGCATTTATTCACTTTTGATGTTGAAGCAAGGAGATTCAAAGAAATGATGCATTTATTCAAACAAGATTTTATCATTGAATATACTCAAAGGTATGGAAGTATTTGTGATCTTTGCTTATCTTAACATCAAAAGCTCCTTCAATAACAATGCTTCTCACTAAACAGGTTTACGTATGCAAAGGTCAATATATGTTAAGCCACAAAGATAAGGGTCCAGTTTTTTATATGTTTGGATGGAACAAGATGTGTAGATTAAGCACACTTTCCTGAAAAAACCTGGACCATTACACAGTTTACTCACACAAAAAAAGTTTGCCATTTGAGGAATCACAAGCCATTAGCAATTTCCATTTGAGAGTTTCTTGTCACTATCATGAACATCTACAAAATCTCGACATTAGGCCAAGAAGGTTCAGAAGTGCAAGTGCAGTAGTTTATACCCTGACTATAGGTTTTATAAATGCTATCAAACTTCATTATTTACCCATATTGCAAGCGGTAAATAAGCGATGCCTTGCAATGTTTGTGATGGGTTTTAAGTAACCCCACTCTTATATATAATGTTCTTTGATTCGATAAATGTGCAGCTTTCCTTCACCTACTGCATCGAAGGGGAAAAAATTATTGGAGCTTGGTTAAGCTTCATGCACGTCAAGACTTAGAAGTCGAGCAATATCCAAACTTCATTTTATCATGCATGCAATCTAGTTACTTCTAATGAGACACCATCTGCACTAGCTACTAATGCTTTAGATCACCTCTTAAATTATTAAAAGATATTTGCTTATGAACATACCAGTATTTGGACTCTTTTCGTAACCGTGTGTTTTCCCTTGCACCTGTGCTCTCTTTCGTTGGCACGGAGAGGATTGTCGAATTGCCCATATTTCTCATCATAGCTCAAGCTCGGACGATGGACAAATGCATGATGAGGCTTCTGACGATCTTCGAAATAGCATTTCAAGCTTCTCGACCGGTAAAACATGGGACCGTTGATTGCCAATGGCGTATCTTGCTGCGAGAGGTATGGGAAGTCGCCGTTGTCTTCCTCTTCCATCTTCTGCTGGTTGTAGAGATAGGTGGCGAGGGTCGGCGACCAGATGTCGGCGGCACTAACATCTTTCTTCTTTTGCAACCTGTAAGCTTTTCTCATGATGTCTTTGAAGATCATGGAGGCCGTATTTCCCACGTTGTTCGCCCTGTGGGCCTCTTCGTCATGCGGGTTGAAATGGGTCCATGCGATCGCAGGAAGGGCTTCATTCGAAGCCGTCAAGCGGGAGGTTCTCTGCGCTTTCCTGAGCCTCTCATCGACATTGTCGCGACGGTGAGGCGTACGCTGCCCGAGCATGCGAGGATACCACGAAGGAGACTTGGAGGGTCGTCGTGGTGACCACGATTTCCTCTCCTTATCATCTGGCTGATGGAACGCATCGTTGACATCTTCGTAGATCCGGATCGAGGGATACGCCTTGTCGATGGAGATCGCGAACTCGCTCTCGCCCTCGTTGATCTCGTCGCCGTCTTTGTCGTTGAGGATCATCTGGAAATGCCGGCGCTTGCTCATTCGCTGCATGGACTTGTAGAGCTGGGTGAAGTGGTGGCTTTTGAACGGAATCCTCGGGTGGCTCTTCTTCCACAGGAGGCTCTCCCGCTGCAGTTGAAGCCTCGGGGGCAGCTGAAGAGGATCGAAGGCAGGGCTGTTGTGGTATTCGATGGGATCGTTCCCATTGCAGATGATGGGCTTGCCGGGGGCTTCTTCCCACTTGAAGGGGACATGGGAGCTGGATATGGGAGCTTCCTCATCCACATCGCAAAGGCTGCTGATCGAGTTCGCTCTTCTTGCATAAGGAGCGACCATAACTCGCTAGCACCTGCAAGCAGGAGACATTCCATGGCCAAAATGTTGATCTGCATACACCGCAAAAAGCCAAAGCAGAGCATTCCATGGCCAAAATGTTTAATCTGCATGCATTCCATGGCCAAAATGTTTAATCTGCATGCATTCCATGGCCAAAATGTTTAATCTGCATGCATTCCATGGCCAAAATGTTTAATCTGCACACATTCCATGGCCAAAATGTTTAACCTGCATACATTCCATGACCTAAACCTGGTATCTGGACATGGAGAGACAGACAGACAGACAGGTACCACAGATATGGACATGGTGTTCTTCCATTTCGGATGGAAGAAAGACATTTTGGAAGGGGATGGAGTTAGATCGGTGAAGACCAGATCTTCTTCGTAATATACAAAACCCCAGCCAGAACAAGAGACGATCGCTGGTGTTGTCAAACTTGAAATCGCCATAGCTTTTGTTTGTGGACATGGATTAGGGTTTTGCAAAAGGATGCCCATGGATTAGGGTTTTGCAGAAAGGATGCTTTACCTGGCTGTGCTTCCCTTCAGTTGGAACCGCATCTCGGAGGAGCAGGAGCGGCCGTGCATGCCGTGGAAAGAGCTTGAGCGCCTGCCATAGCCAGAAGAAGGAATCAGAAAGGAGAAAGAAACAAGGCGCAGAATGCATCTGCGGCATGGGATCGGAAGGCTATATAGAACCGAGCGGAGCGCAGGCTTTCGTTTTCTGAGAGAACTGGCTTTTGATCTGATTTCCAGAGTCATATGATTTCTATGGCGAGCTTCAAAGCTCCCCCCCCCCCCCTGCTGAGGCGCAGCCGGTCTTTCGGAGTCTGCGTTCGAAGCTTCTTTGTGCTTTGAGCTAACTAACCTACATTACGTGAAAGAAAGGCACACATCTGCGTCGTCATCGCCATCACCATCTGCTTCTTCTTCTTCTTCTTCTTCTTCTTCTTCTTCTTCTTCTTCT
>JBBBWG010007668.1:72109-84909 GCA_037176905.1 Azolla pinnata | reverse complement strand
TTTCTTTACTTCCATCTACAGTCAGGATCAGAAACCATGAATCGCCTTCTTGTTTGCTTGGGGGCCATAAGATGAGGTCCCTTTTATCACAAATTAGAAGGAGCATTGTGGCAAAGCTCATTTCTCCGCAAAATATAACCCTTTCCTTTTAGTAATCCCTAAGAAAGAAAATTCATTAGGTATAGCATAGTGGTTCTAGCCCTTGCTCACTTCGGCCACATACTTAGAGGTTTCGAGGTCATAATTCATGTCTTCTTACCAACAAATATATCACAAAATGCATAATGCATAAGTTCCTTTATTTTCTGCATTCACTTAGCATTTCGACAGATTTCCTCAGTGTACTAAATAATTGAGCACAAAGTCCAGACTTAGGGAAAAATAGAAGAATGAGACCTGTAACGCACTCAAATCTTTTTTCGATTGGAAGCTAAAACAAAAAACTGTCTAATTCCATAGCTTTCCTCATATGCCAATAAAGGTAACCCTACCCAACTCATCTCATAATAAAAAATGGCTCTCAAAGTTCCACGAAGGTAATTCCTATTGCAGATATTTTCTATGGTAGAACAGCTAAGATATCCATGGCTTTTATTACAACAAACTCCTTTCCATCTTTGGACTTGAACTCATGGCCAATATACCTCGAATACATCACAGTATTCCCTGGAATGATGTCTAGCGGCTTCAGGGTTCCATCCTCGCCATACACTCCTGGGCCTACAGCTTTAACCTGTCAAATATGCATTTATCAAAACCAAGAACGTTGAGGTAGATTGAAAGAAAGTAGGTTGATGAGATGAGAGGAAGCCGTTTCAACTATCAAAACAGGTTTGAACTAGATTTAGATGAATGTAGGATTTGATTGCAATTAGAATCGGTCAGGGATGATGGAATACGTTTTGGAATAATTCAACATAATTATTTCGGAATAAGCTTGAATTTTTGCAAAATCTTACTAGGGTTTGGGACGAGTGCTTGAGTTTAGCTGAGGTTTCTGGTTTAGGCTGCTCAGTAAACATCAAAATTTGTGCATGGCATTTTGTGATATGAACCAAACAAATATGCCAGATTGGGGCACTGCATTTTATGATATGGACCGAAAATTCCACATCGGCACTGCATGCCCTTTCTCCCAACGAATTGACTTATAAAACAAATAAATTCAGCTATAGTTCCAGGTTTCACAACGAAAAGCAGCTCGATCTACAGCAATGACAGGAGCATAAAGAAAAAAGAGAAGAGAGCAGAAGCATGCATACGGTTCCAACAATGGGTTTCTCCTTCGTTGCAGAGGTTAGCAGCACACCTCCTTCGCTTTTGTCCTCGGCTTCAGCTATCTGGAAAATAAGACATCACAACAAAGAATGAAATGGAACATCAAAACATGTGCATTACAGTTTTCAAAGATTAACAGGGCTGTGTTTGTACAGAGAGGATTGTAGCCAACACAAGGGCTTGTGCAACATATACATGCCTCAATTAGGACCCTATCGTACGATGGTTGCAGGTCTCGGATGTCATCAGTGTTGAGGACGCCGAAAATGTCATCTTCTTTCAGCAGGAGGTGGTCTACACCATTGAACTCGACCTCGGTCCCAGCATACCTGGAATAGACCACATTTTGCCCTTTCTGGAGGCAAACGTGGATACCCATGGAGAACCCAAAAAACACAGGAATAAGTTTATTGCCATGCAAAACTGCAATAAGTAAGCCTAGTGAAAATGGCAAGCATAACTGAGTCTATGCATACAAGCAATTGTAGCAAGCTTAGTGTGTACTAGCAACAATGGCAACTGTACTGAGCCTTAGTGTGTGATAGCAGCCATTCTAAGCCTAGTGTTTGATAGAGACCAACCATATGGAGCCTGCTGTAAATGGAGAGACACTTATATGAAACCAAAGGGGAAACAGGATCAATATATACTTGCACAGTTATATGATCCAAAACCAAAGGAAGAAAGACAGGATCAATGCATACCTGTACAGTAGAGTCGAATTTCTTTTCGCCAAAAATCCTTCCCTCACCGATAGCCACCACCTGGCCACTCTGCGGCTTTGTCTGCGCAGCTGCCGGCAACAAGATTCCGCCCGATGTCTTCTCCTCTTTCGATTGAATTTGGATGAGGACACGATCACCGAGGGGCTTCAAGGCAGTGAACTGCAAAGAGGATCATATCGCGTCATCATCTAGACAAAATTATATGCTTTTGTTTGGGATGAATCAAGTAAGCCCTACATCATTTGCATGTGCATTAGAAAAGTTCACATGTCTTAATAGCCAAAACCTGAGATGAGGTCAAAGATAGCAGCATTATCTTCAACATGTACATGATATGCTTCATATATGGAAGCGGCTCAGCCCCCTAGAGTTGGCTTCATGTGTAAAAAAAAGAAGAGCAATAACAAGCTTCAAATTGGTCAAATGGAAGTAATGCTCAGCATCATCTTCAAGTGCAGAAAAGGAGCTATGATTTGGATCGCTGGAAGCAGCATAAATTCTAAAAGTTTCTTCATCTCTTTAAAGAGAAACAGCAGAAACGTTCTCCTCATGTATAGAAACAACCAGAAGGTTCATCGTGGCGTGCTGTAAGTACTGTAATCGATCTCGATACAGTCCAAC
The DNA here is from genome assembly GCA_037176905.1 of Azolla pinnata. Lineage (NCBI taxonomy): Eukaryota > Viridiplantae > Streptophyta > Polypodiopsida > Salviniales > Salviniaceae > Azolla > Azolla pinnata. The sequence goes on along the minus strand of JBBBWG010007668.1, from coordinate 82,285 downwards.
AGCTATGGAAGGGCATATGCTGGAATTTTTGGAGCTGAAGAAGACCGGTGCATCCTCTTCGTGATATCAAGAATCATATGCTTCAAATAGGTGAATTGAAAGAAGCAGCTAGAAGCAGCCAGAAGCATGTCTTGAAGGCACAGCATACCTAGAAATGAACTACTCCAGACAACCCTCGCAGGCTTGTTTTTGGAAACACTTCGAGAGATGAACTGGTGCAGACAGAGCCATGGAAAGATCTTCATGTACATCAAAGCAGTGCTAGATTATCTTCCATCGTTGCAGGAAACATATCCTTGGAATTCAAAGGCTGTGCTGGAGAAGCAGAAGCGAACAAAGCAACAAAACAACCCTAAACCCTAAACCTCTTTCGCTCATAAGGTAGCATCATCGTATCCCGGGGGAAGAAAGCTCCGCTCGATTCGAAGGCAGTGAACAAATACAGGAGGTAGCGGGATTCACAGAACACAGGGGGAAAGGAGCTGCTGGTTTGTTTTTTGGTTGTACCTTAGCAGGAACGGTGGTAGCAGAAAGCGCTGCACGGCATTGCAGCGATGGCGGGTTGGAGATTGTGAGAAGGGGAGAGGAGGAGGAGGTCTTGAGGGAGCTTCCGAAGAGAGCGCTTCGGCCAAGACCCAAGTTGGAGGAGGAGGCGGAGGAGATCATCGCCATCATCGCCATCTCTGCAGGTTTCTGTCTCGCTCTTCCTCTCTCTTTCTCTCTCTCTCTGTGTCTGTGATTTCTGCTCTATCTGTTTTGGCTAAGGTTCTTCTTCTTCTTCTTCTTCTTCTTCTTGTGCTCTTCTAATTTGTTAATATTCCATAGTTCTTTGAGTCTTAGGGTTTAGGGTTTGGTAGGGTTTAGGGATTTAGGGTTTAGGGGTTTAGGGGTTTAGGGTTTAGTAGGGTTTAGGGATTTGGGGTTTAGGAGTTTAGGGGTTTAGGGTTTAGTAGGGTTTAGGGATTCAGGGTTTAGTAGGGTTTAGGGATTCAGGGTTTAGGGGTTTAGGGTTTAGTAGGGTTTAGGGATTTAGGGTTTAGTAGGGTTTAGGGATTTAGGCTTTAACAGGGTTTAGTAGGGTTTTGGGATTTAGGGTTTTGGGGTTCAGGGCCAAGGCTCTTGTTGTAAAGATTTCTTGTGTTCTGTTCGCGTATCCGATCTTCGTCAAAAATCGCACTCCATTTGGCTTACTTTGCTGTTGTTATTAGCCCCCTGTAGAGACTGTTGAGGTTTTGTCGACAATTGAGCTGATACGGATGAGGTTCCTATTCTCGTGGTATACATGGGATTTCAGACATGTATAGTGTTAGGTTAGGGGGTTCAGGGCTACGGCTCTCGTCTTTTATTTCAAGTCATTAGCTTATTGTAGAATCTCCCGGTAAACCCCCCGATACATCTGTTTATTTTAATATGAATGTTTGGATCTAAAAAACCAGGGTGGTTGTTAGGGTTCAAGGCTAAAAGTCTTTCTTCGACTAAGGGTCCTACACAAAATGCTAAGGTTCTATAAAAAGAACATACCAACGGGCTTCTTATCGTTTTCTGTTATAGTATCGTTTTCTGTTATAGTATATCGTTTTTCTGCTAAGAACTCTTATATGTCAGTATAAAATGTAGTTTTATACGTCAACAATTAACGGCACCCCATCTTGACCCCTTATATCGACTATGGTTGGAGCATCGTTTGCCGAATCATCTCCATTTTGCTATCAACAATCGGCCTCATTTGGCCTCTGTTTTTATACATAGTAGATGGTCTGGAACAACCAAGCGCCTACATTCCTACGATCTCACACCCAATAACCATGTTCAAGCTCCAAGGTTCAATAGACATTCATGTGGACTGCAGTGTCATACCCTTTGATTGCTTGATTCTTAGCTAATACACCAAGTTCCCTGCTAATTATAGATTACAATGAATGCTTAGTTTCTCAAGTATTAGCACTGTGATATTGCTGATCAGTCTCTACACCAGATGTATTGTTATTGAAAGATGATATGGGTCCATTCCTTAATTTGCACAAGGGTTAGCAGATGCATGTCACAATTAAGAATATGTTCGTTGATTGTGAAATGCAAATCACTTCTCAATAAAAATAGATTGAAATTTCGTATCAAAAACCCTATTAGACTGTTTATCATTATTAAGCGTGTAGAGAGCAATGCTGAAATTGCCGATAACCATGCAATGCAATTCAGGTACCAATGCATTTTAGATAAATGTGAGCAAATTACTGATACTAAACCCTCTAACAGAGACTGATAAAGGTCACAATTCAAACAAAACAATGCCATACGCAGCTCCATGGAAGAAGCCCATGAGCTTCTGTTTAATGGTAGCATACTTGTGTTCTTTCATCAAAATATATGCACATGCATCAAGCTAATAACAAGATCTGAAGATAGAACACATGTATGTTTACTGAAAACACAATCTAATATACATGCAAAACATCAAAATCTATATGGGACATCTTAAACTTTATAGACAGACATCTGACAGAAAAAATAACTCTTTACCATAAATTGAAAATGAGAACTTGCTACCCCTAAAACACTATTTGCATTATTTATTCACAACATCAGAACAATCAAGCATCCAATCATTTAGAAATCTAACGAACTCATCAAAGCTAGTAACCTCAGACTTGTGTTTACAAACAAACTCCGACCCTGCCATGAGCAGTTTCATGAATAATAAACAAAAATACTGTTTAGGCATTCAGTATATGGACATCCACATAGTCCTACACATAAAAACACCTCATGCTTCGGTTAGGGGTGTTCTCTTTCGGACATGTCAATGAAGAAGCTCTCTCCTTTTGTGCATTACACCACAAAAGGGTAGGCTTCGAAAACTTCACCATAACCGAAGTCTCGATATTTTTCTGCCTCCATTTCTTATGAGGATCTCTACACCGCAGTTGCGATGAGGATATAAAATGGACTCAGATACCTAGTGTCTATTATAGAGTATAAGAAACAGTAATATATATATTTTCTGCCGACGTAAGAGATGGATTTAGAGGCCCGCTTTCGCCTTCAAATGCTGCTTGAAGTCCATGATGTCGCCCTCCCATCTTGTGACAGTCTGGTTTTCGCACACCCATATCTCCTTAGCAACTTGATTAATGAGCCGGAAGTCATGGCTCACAAGCACAAGTCCCCCATCCCATTCATTCAACGCTTCAGCTAACGAGTCTATGGTCTCAATGTCAAGATGATTTGTTGGTTCATCAAGCAACAGCAGATGAGGCAAGCGCCATGCTAACCATGCAAAAATAACTCGGCTCCTTTGTCCATCAGATAGGTTCCTCATTGGCATAATCTGAGATTTTCCCGTGAGTCCAAACCTGCCTATCGCTGAACGCATCTTTTCCTCTTCGAGACCAGGATATTCTGACATCATATATTGTAATGCCGACATATCAAGGTTCAGTTTCTCAGCTAGGTGCTGATGAAACTGAGCAATTCTGAGGTGGTTGTGGCGCCTGACCATGCCATCAAGTGGGGTCAATTCACCTGTCATAAGCTTCAGTAGAGTACTCTTTCCAGCTCCATTAGGTCCAACCAAGGCTATTCGGGAATCCAAATCTACCCCAAAATCTATTTTCTTATATATAAGGCATTCAGGCGTATAGCCAAAATCTACCTCAATAAACTGCAGCACTGGGGGAGGTAGCTTCCCAACATCAGTGAAACGGAAAACAAGCACCTTGTCCCTGACCACCTTCTCTGTAAGCCCACCTCTTTCCATCTTTGCCAATGTCTTCTCCTTGCTCTGAGCTTGTCGGGCAAGTTTCGCAGAACCATGCCCAAATCGAGCAATATACTCTTTCATGTTTGCGATCTGGTCTTGCTCCCATTTATATTGCTTCATCTGGTTCTCCTCCAATTCTCCTCGGGTTTGTACATATTGGTCAAAGTTTCCAGTATATAACTTCAGTTTCTTGTTCTGCATGTGTATAATATTTGTGCAGACCCCATTCAAAAAATCTTGGGAATGTGAAACGACCACAAGGATGCGTTCAAAGTGTTTAAGTGTCTCTTCTAACCAAACACATGCTTCAAGGTCTGCACAGACAAATATCATTATTTGAAACACGTACTCCCTTACTACTTGGGGTATACTTTTCCAGTTCTTCAAATGAAAATTTAAAGATTTTACTTACCTAGATGATTAGTCGGCTCATCTAAAAGGAGTATAGTTGGACACATAAACAATGCTCTAGCAAGCGCGATTCTCATCCGCCAACCACCGGAAAAATCTCGAGTCTTTTTTTCTTGCATGCTTTTTGTAAACCCTAAACCATGGAGAATTTCAGCTGCCCTCTTCTCCGCTGTCGTCGAATCCATCGCTTCCAAGCGCTCATATATTCTTTCCAATGCTTCACCACCACCATCTTCCTGAAAAGACCAAGATGCTGAGTAAATCCTTGCAATGAGACTAGATGGGCCTCTGATTTTTAATGCCAACACAAGAAATATGCTTTCAGGCTGCACTGATAAATACCATAGAAAACAATTTGATTGAGTGTTTAGGAAAAAAAAAACATGTACAACGTTATTGATAGAAAATACACCCTAAAATAGCATACTGTGCTTGGAAATCATCTGTTTCTCAGCAGTGTCATCTAGATTCTAACAGACTCGCATTATTGGATGAATTGGACTTTGTGGTCTGGTCATAAAATGAGGTGGCTGCTGCCATTATACGGGAGAGGGGGGAGAGTGACAGAGACAGAGAGACAGAGAGACAGAGAGAGATTGGGAGCTCAATCATTACGCATGGAATAGAAACAAACACCACCGTAACTCCTTATATAATTAATGCTACCAAAGGTTCAAGAAAACGAGACTTAACACCAGTACACGTGCCACTCATGGAATTGGTATTTTGGATGAATTGCCTTCGAGCTTTGATTAGAACAATTATATACTTGTAGCATGGAAATTTTTTTGAATTGTTTTTGTCCATTGCGTGCAAAGCAGAACATACAGATCTTAATAAGATTCTACAACATCCTATAAGACCAGTGTTTCCCCATCTTCAAGACCCATTTCAACCAAAGAGGGAAAAAGAACCGGAAACCACAGGCTTACTAGCTTTTTCTATAATGACAGGTAGTTGTGAGTTCAAAATTTTTTCACAGGCACCATTCATCAGCCTTAGTTTCTATGAGGAGAATGATTAACTCAGAAAATCTCAAATTTAAGACTACATATAATTAAAATTTCTTAATAACTCTTACCTTTGCAGATAAGATTTCAGCTTCTCTTTCAAGCTTTATCCTCTCCTCGTCGACGTTCATCACTGCCTGAAGAGCAGTCAAATCTGTTGCTTCGATTTCTCGAGCCAAATGATAGATGTCCATATGTTCTGGAATTGGCAGTTCTCTACATCCAATCGCATTCAAAAGTGTGGACTTTCCACAGCCATTCAAACCCAGTAGTCCATATCGCCTAGCATAAATCAGGGAATACAATTTTGTAAGCTATGGATCAGATCTAGCGCTCTGTACAAAAGAGAAAAAAAGATTGATTTGTACTTTTTATTACCTCCCATAATTCAGCTCCAGGCTTGAATCAACAATCAAATCATGTCCATGGAAGGTCAGAGTTAAACTCTCAATCTGGAAAATAAGCATTTTTTAGCAGTCCACAAAGCAGGATACCAAAGCCGACACTTATATCAGTGCACATAAATATTTGCACACATGACTCTTGATGAAAAGTAAGCAAAAGCTTGTACTTATGAGCCAAGAATTCCTGTGAACGCTCATACTTACTGAGCAAGAACCATGCCAAACTCGGCATTTCATGAACGAAAATATTCTTTGAGAAGGTCCATCAAATTTGATAGAAATTAATAGTCCGAAAACCTCTAGATTTTGAGAAACTTAATACTAAAAGATCTCAGCACCCTCTGTAGATTTAGTTAATGAAGAAATAATCTCATGCAAAACGGTCGTCCATCCAGTAGAATTTGATACACAGCACTGATGGAAAATTTTAAAAATGGCTGATTTGCTTAACAATAGCACTAAACATCAGCTTTTTGCTCACAATCATAAAAGATATCCTTACATGTATGTCTCTAGAGAGAGGATGTGAAGCGAGTATAGCAGTGCATGTCCTATCACTGATATGTAGTGCTGAAACATCCTCGATAACTTCGTTTGTATTTTCAGTAGGTTTAGGTGATGCTGATACTGATACAGATTTTGAGCCTCGTTTTGCAGCAGCAGCAGCCTTCTTTTGAGCTGCCTTCTTCTTGCTTGCATCAGATACCATTTTAACCTGGGTAATCTATATCGTTTCCACACAAGACCTACTTACATAAATAGAGAGCCAAAAAGAGATCAATTAGCAGATACCCATCAAAAACAGGTTTAGTTATAGAATCTCAAAAACAGTTTACCAATCGGAAAGTCCAAAATTCATCATATTCAAGTCCAGCACTAAATATTTCTCAATCTAAATGTACTGTTTCTTCAAGTCAATGAAATTAATCAATCTTAAAAACAACCACCCAACTCGGGTTCTACCTTCAATTCGAAATTTATAAACCCTAAACCCTAAACCCTAAACCTGGGTAATCTATATCATTTCCACACAAGACCTACTTACATAAATAGAGAGCCAAAAAGATATCAATTAGCAGATACCCATCGAAAACAGGTTTAGTTATAAAATCTCAAAAACAGTTTACCAATCGGAAAGTCCAAAATTCATCATATTCAAGTCCAGCTCTAAATATTTCTCAATCTAAATGTACTGTTTCTTCAAGTCAATGAAATTAATCAATCTTAAACAACCACCCAACTCGGGTTCTACCTTCAATTCGAAATTTACTAAAACTAGAAACTGAAACTCCCGATACGATCTAGATTCTACTCCCCTTATAATTGGAACCCAAACCTTACTCCATATTTCTGCAATACATAGCTCTTTGAAATATTCTTGAATCTACGTCGTTTCTCTATATTATGGGAAAATAAAACACCAATCTATGAAAGATCCCAAAATTTACAGCTTTTATAATCTAATGCTTCAGTTTTACAATCTATGAATTTAAAATACAATTTTCCAATTGTCACGTATCTAAGATTTGCAACTTGTAAATCCACAACCTAAGAACGAATCTTTATAGAAGACCTCTTAACCAATCTAGCACATTGCTAGAGCCTAAACATAAGCCTTCATCAGATCTTCCCAAAACAATTGATCTGTAATTCAAATAGTAGTAGTGATTGCAAGCCTCATCGATCAGGACGACGAAAACTAAAAAGTACAAAGAATGTTCATCCTCCTCGCATCAGAGGATGGGTAGCTATTGATCTGATCAATCTAGCATCCCGCTAGAAAAGTAATTCATCAGTGATCCAAAACAACAGCAATAATTTGCAAACTTTATCAATCAGGAGAGCGTGAACAAAACCCAACAAATAAAAAAGAAGCGAACTTACTTCCTCCCGTCAGCAGACGATAGATAAAAGCACGCACATGAAATGCAGAAAAAGAAAGCGAGCAAAGAAGGAAGAAATGGGGGGCTAACCTCCTTCGGAAGCAGAGAATCGAGGGAGGGGAACCGAACAGTTTTCTTCTTCTTCGATCGACGATGGATTTAGGGTTTCTGCGAGAGGCAAAGAAAATCTTCGGCTCCAGAAAATGTCTAGCGCTGTAATTTCGATGTAAGAGCTCCATTTTTTTCTATTTTTCCGCCCTTTCTTTCTTCTTCTTATTAATGAATTAAATTAATTATTCATTTATATTATAAACCAATAAAGTAAGTAAAGCTATTGTTATTACTTAATGCATTTGTTTTCTTAACCGAATTAATTAAGGGAAAATTACCAAAAAATTAACGCCTAACCAAATCTTTAATTACATTTTAACGCCAGCTTAGATCACATCTTTAAAATTAACGCCCGATCTTATCTTCTACTAATAATTATGACCCGATTAATTCCGCTAGTACTGATTTATTCCTAATTGCCTCCCACCGATTGATCCTGATCGATTTCGTTGCTATATTCGATTAACACGTTAATTTGTTGTTAAATCAAGGCATCGAGCGTCCATTAATTAGTTCATTCGATGCTAATTGAGCTCACAATAAGTTTGATTTGGTGTTAATCGATCGCTCACGCGCTACTTATTTAAAATTAGGCATAAATTTGTAAATTCTAGTTTTGGTATTTATTAAAATGTAGTTTATAATTTTGTTAGACGGTTTTTGGTGATTTTCTTATTAACTAATTATTTCTCTTTATCTGATTACTCATTTGTTTATTGAATTTTTTAATATTTAAGCGGTGGTTATTTATTTATTATATATTCCTTAAAAATAACATTACTAATTACTTATTATTATGACTTCCTAATGTATTTATTCATTTCCTTTATATTTGCATCGGCTTATTTTTGGTGTTGATTCAATTATGAACCGACAATTGAATTTTGGTTAATATTTTTTTCCACACAAAACCATGAATTACGAACAAGATCCTAATCTTGTTTGTAATCTAGGAGAATTACCAAAAACAACTGACAAAATTATAAATTACATTGTAACGCCGACTAAATGCTATTTCCTGATCGGTGCTTGTGTTAATTAGGTCATAATCTCAATTGCCTCCGATTAATCATCACTGGTTAGTAGATAATGGAGCAACTTCGTTGAGAATGCTCCAGTTTTTGTCACATAATTAGCAGTAATTACATTAATGATTGAGCTGATGGCCTGATTACATCGGGGGCAATCAAGAATATAGCTTAATTAATGCAAATGTCGATTATTGGGCCCCGGTTTTGGCATCAATCGCCTAGAACTGTTTGAGGACTTAGTGTCAAATATCAACTGTTTGGACCCTCTGAAAAATCGTTGGGTCAAGTCAACTAACATCGACTCTTCGTGACGACTTGACCTCAAATACTACAAATGGATATATAAATATATATTCATTGGGTGCGATCCAGATTGTGCCTTAATAGCAGAAATGTTGATTAGGAGAAAACAATAGTAAGACTAGGCGTTACATATTAATCTCTAATTTTAGTAGGCGTTAAAATGTAAATTATAAATTCAAATTAAATTAAAAATTAAAAAACCAGAGTATAATAAAATAAACACACAAATAAATGTAAAGGAGAATTACTAAAAAACGCCTAACAAAATTATAAATTACATTTTAACGCCTGCTAAAATTAGAAATTACAATTTATCGCTTGATCTTATCTTCCACTAAAGCTTAACAACCAATCAATTATGCTATTGTTCATTTTATTCCTAATCGCTTCCCACTAATTGACCCTAATCAATTCCCTTATTGTATTCGATTAACAAAAGCTAGTAATCTATATAAGTGATTAACAAGTTAATTTAGTGTTAATCGAGTAATCGACAGTTAATAAGTTAGTTAATTCAATGTTAACTGAACTCACAATTGATTGATTCGATGTTAATCGATAAATTGCACGTTAATTTTTAAAGTAGGCATTAGCTTGTAATTTCTCGTTTTTGTAGGCGTTAAAGTGTAATTAATAATTGGGAGAATTACCAAAAAATGTCTGACAAAATTTTAAATTACATTTTAACACTTGCTAACGTAGAAAATTACAAATTAATGCCTACTCTTACTACTACTATTTTCTAACAAGTGTTTGTGCTAAGTAAGCCATAATCTTGACTGCCCCCCGATGTAATCCGACCCTAATCTCCATCACCTAATCTAATTACTGCTGATTATGCAATATAATTGGAGTATTTTCTCCGAGAAGTTGCACGATTATCGAGTAAACCTCTGTTTGGCCGAGCCCTAATTTTTATCAGCCCTAAACTACGGTAATTACACCGGAGGCGATCCAGATTATGACGTAATTAGCCCCAAATCATCGATCAGGAAAGAGAACAACAGCAATACAGCAGGCGTTAATTTTTGTAGTTTTTATTTTCAGGAGGCGTTAAAATGTAGTGTTAAATATATATTTTTGGGTAATTAATCCTCCCATTACAATTTTGTGGCTTTTTTTTTTTGGTATTTTTCCCTAAAAATAAAAATAAAAATACATCGAGAAAAAAAGAAAGAAAGAAAGAAAGAAAGAAAGAAAGACAGAGAAAGGAATTTCTGTGTGCTGGAGATTAGGGTTAGGGTTAGGGTTAGGGTTAGGGTT
>JBBBWG010007668.1:44720-62207 GCA_037176905.1 Azolla pinnata | reverse complement strand
TGAGGTATGTTCTTATCCAATTTAATAGACCAGACCACACTAGACTAGATTCAGAATGGTTTGGGTCTGTTCTGAATCCAATCTACCGTGGTTTGGTGTGGTTTGCCCATATTGTACCAATCGTTAGTCTACTATGCTCTCATCTAGTCTAGTAGTGCTGGTCTGCTCTACTATCTTCTGATCTAGTCTGGTCTTGGTCTAGTCTAGTTTATTTAACCTTGTCAGATCTGATCTCATCTTGGTTTGGTGGTTTTGCTCTTATCTTGGTTGAATCTGGTCTAGTGTGGTGTTGGTGAGGTTTGTTCCGATCCACGTCAATCTAGTCTGCTGTGGTCTAGTCTGGTCTGGTTTGCCCGTACCCCGCCGATCGTTTTAAGTATGCTTTGCTCTCTCATTCAATCTAGTGTTGGTCTGCTCTGCTATCTTCTGATCTGCTCTCTCGTCCAGTTTAGTGTCTTTTGGTCATGATCTAGTTTGGTCCAATTTAGTATGATTTGATCCTGCTCTGCTCAGCTGATGCCCTCATAAAAGCCGCTGCTAGATGCTGCTAATCAAAGGGTTCACAAGTGCAATGTACATAACAGAACAGAACAGAACAGGAGAATCAGGATTAGGTTCTGCATGCATGCATGCCCCACGAGAGTGCACGATCAATCATTTCCATATCTGCATCAGAGAAAAAGAAGATGAAGGAAGAAACGGAAACCGAAGTGAGAACAACTTTTTCGGGGAGTCGTGTGCATGTCTGCTTTCAGCTCACTCAGATCACGATCATGCACGGTCTTTGTGTGGCCCCAGACATGCCCCATTTTTCCTTTGTACATTCATCGTCATCATCATCATCATCATCATCATCATCATCAAAGGCAGATGGATTCTGTCAGCGAATCAATCGGTGGCTAACTTGTAATAGTTGTTCAGTTAGTTTCGGCATCTGGGGAATTGCGTCAAAACTCTAGGCCACTATATGTTGCGCCGAAGAAGAGCGATTGAACAGACACCGGGGCTCCCCGATGTTATCTCTGTTCCAGATCCGCAAATCGTCAGAGTCTCGCTCTTAAAGACATTTACTGCGTCCAATCGATGACCAGACTTCATCCGCACAGTCGACAGATTAAACATCACGTCGTTAAGGTGCAATTGCCCATCAACTTACTGAAAGGTTGGCCTTTCACCTCAAAACCACCATGATCGAGTGACTTGATGGGGAGCTTCCATTATTAGGGTTTCGAAGAGGCCGGAGAGATTGCATCGAAGAGACGGAGATTTTAAGATATCGTGCTCAACCACCGTATTGCAACTGCAAGCATTCCGAAAGAAACTTTTACTGTGTCCTCTTTGGACACAGAAAGCATCTAAAGAATTAATAAAAGAAGATTCATGCCTGAAGACCGACTCTTGTCCGATGGAGTAATCCTCGCAGTGATTTGCCTCGATTATCTAGCAAACATTGTGCTAATTCTAGAAGACTAACTCTTGGCCTGGCCTTGCCCCGATAATGGCAAGGATCAGGTTTAGAAATCATAAAAAATAAAGAAGTTTGTGGAGCCCAGGTGTAGATGCCTGTATTCATCTGGATCCATGCATAGGTTGAAATATCCGTGAAAGAATGACAAAGGAGAGTGGCCCTACTTTGAGAGCTTGATGAACATCATAAATCTGGAGAAATTTGTCAAACAATGATCCATGACCTTTGCATTCATGATCAAGAGGTGTGTGTTTATACATTACATTTGCATCGCAAACTTTGGGTTCCTACAGTTGCAAAGAAGGCTTACACCGTGGCTTTCTAAAGAGAGAGATTTAACCTAAAGAGAGAGATTTAACGTCTTTGAAATGAATGTGAACAAACTGTTATGGATAGGAAACAGGATGAGATGAGACAACCTGAGGCAAGCGAGATCGATCAGAGCTTTCCATCGATAGATATCATTTGTCGGCTTCCAAAATTGATTCAACCACATTTTGCTAGCAATCTGGTAAAAGATTATATGGTAGCTTCCAGGCTTTTGCTGGTGAGGCTTTATGTCCAGCAAAGAAAAGAAAAAGCAATTCCAAAGATGCAAAACAATTACACAGGAAAAAGTGTGAACTATTCTTGTTTTCGGATAAAAACGATCTGAAGTGTGTATGAATTATATCATGGCTGTGTAACAAAATGAGCTTCAGGAAAGAAACACTCTTGAGGGTAGAGAAACATAGAGTAGCACTTCCTACCCACAAGAAAGGGTAAAAAAAACAATACAGTTATGTTTCTCCAGAAGGAATTTGTTAGAATTTCGTCGACGATTGCTTCAAGCGAAAGATTTCCCATTCTTGTAGAATTGCGGCTTGCAATGCTCGGTGCTCAATCTCTTCAGCACTGAATGTGCTAAGTGTAGATGGTTCTTTCGGACCTTTCGCAACCTTCCGCTTCTCCTGCTTGTCTGCACCATTGCCCTCAGCGGATGCTTTGGCGTCATCTTTATCTTTTTCTTCTTCTTCTTCTTCTTCTTCTTCTTCTTCTTCTTGAGGTGGTGGTGGTGGTGTTGGGGGTGGCCTTGAAGCAGCTGCAGCTTTGAACACTTCCATTTGCTCCATGGACCTCTTCAGCTTCTCGGCTGCAGCTTGCTGAACTTCCTCTTCAGTAATGTATGCCACAGCTCCATCGGTGAGATCATCGAGCCACTGCTGCAAATCTGATGTAATCTCATTCAGTGTCGATGCTGATGATGCCCGAAGAACAAACTTGCATACCATGGTGGTAGTCTCATCCCCAAAGTCTACATTCCTGCTCATCTCACTAGCACCAAATATTACCATTCCTAAGAAGTCACCATGCCAGGTCTTTGCCGCATAGCACATCTGGAAAAAGGATTTATTCTCAAAACTCAAAGTAACTGGATGTTTGGATTACTTTTACTGTTTTATAGTTTTAGTATGTTCCTTTCTGTTCTAAAAGGAAAACAATGGCTTGAAAACATACCTGAAATCCTGCCACAGTGCGTAATATGTGTGAAGATACTCGGAAGATGGGTTTTGAAGCAAGAGCTTTCAGACCAATAAGAAAAGGAGATGGACCACTCTCAACTGCCGCAGTTGCCTTGAATCCACTCCCCTCATATACATAAGCACCAGTGAATTCGGATATTGCTGGTAAGCTAGGCCAGATTCTCAAGAATTCAACTGGTGAGCATTTGTGGGGTACCAAGAGTTCAGTCAAAGGAACTTGATAAGATTGACAACGCAATAGTGCTGCTTCTCCATAATCAGCTTTTAAGGTCCTTTTGTGCCTTATCCCATCCTCATCACCATAATCTGCATCATCCATATCACCGGCAATTCCACCACCATGGAATGGATAATACATAAGTTGCACACACAATGCACAACGCTGGAAATGTGAGACCGTCACAGTTATGCTACAATGTGTGGGTTCCTGCATCAGCAATGGAAACAAGTTGGATGATATTTACCTGCCCTCATCCACTGCAAAGAAATGATGCAAATCTTGGTGTCATAAAGACAAAAAATAGAATAAAATGCTTTTGCTTCTTCTAAGAAATAAATCCCTAATTATATGAATTTGAAAATAACTATGAAAGACATGAATTAGTAAAGGTCCATAGCAGGGAGTTTTAAGGGATATGTTCATATATAGATGTGTATGTATATTAATATAGATAAAGATATATGCATATACATATGTATGTGTATGTGCATGTCTTCTCTTTTGCTTCTGGACAGATGGGTTTAGAAAAAATTAATCTGTTCACGTTGAAAAAGCAAACCTGAGATTGGAGATGTTGAAGGTTCCGGACAGCTTGTGGAGACCCATCCATGAAATGTAGTGCACCAGTTAGGCCAATGCGAACATCTACTCGATTTATTTCTTGCTCGGTCATGTTCAAGATCTGAAAATATATGAAGAGCTTCTAAACAAATAGTTGACCATAATGCTCATAGCAGAATAATCAATTCTAGAGAAAGTAAAACATCTCCAATTTACATCAACTCTAATCGGCAAAGAACGAATGGAAAGATTGTTGATTTTAAGCTTAAATATTTAATCATTTTTCCTAATTTCTCACGCTTAGAGGACTATTTTTCCTATCCTTGGAAGACCAGATTTCCTCGTCTCTTTTTATTGCCCTAGCACTCATGTTAATTTGCCGGAAAATGGTCTTATCCAATCCAGCATGCTCTCTTAGCAGAAATGAACATTTGAAAGAAATCAGACAATAATGGAATTGTGGGAAACCTTCATATGCAGAGTCAAACGACCATCGAATGGATCCATCAAGTGATATGCTTCAACATAGCATGGATCACTGCTTGCAGATAATGTGCGAGTGGTTGGAGGTGATTTCAAGAGTGAAGAGTCAGTCCCTTTAGTAACTAGGAGAAACAGTTCACTTGGTGCAGGCCTCCACAGCTCTTGAACAGCTTTGCGAACAAGATCTTCAATTTTCCGGTCCTGTGCAGCAGATGCATCAAAAAACTGCACTGAAAGCTTGTGGTGGCTGAATGGATAATCTCCTGTTGCCCCTGCTGATCCTACCCAGCTGTCAAAACGTTTGAGGGTTTCATAATTAGGTTCTTCAATCGACCAGAAAAAAGAAATTTGAGCAGAGAAAAAAAAGTTTCTGCTATATAATCTGTCTATCAGATGTGGCTGTCTTTGCAATAGAGGGCCATCCAATTATTCCACAAATCTAATAAGCTGGATACGGGATTATATGAGGATGGCAAAAGAGCCATTCACATTTACATGAATATTCTCAGTATCATCCTCAATTTCTTATGCCGAATGAAATCGTGAAAGGTTCTTCTTCCACCTTTAACTTCAAAATTTGTGAGATGACTTGAAATCAGAATACATCAGTGCCCAATTTCTACAAGTAGACAAATTCACTTCATAACTAAATCGCAATCAATACCTGATATACAAAAACACGATAAAAGATCTAATCCAAAACTGAAAGACTATGATCAGTCCTATGGTGAAGAATATAATCTCAGTAGAAACAAAGAAACACCCAACTTTCACATGTAATCTAAACCAGGTGAAGAAGTATTAACCTGGATTCTGGATGCTTAGAAGTATGCTGGAATATCTGTAAGATCAGACGGCATTGATGCTTGCTGACAGAATCAGTGAAAGTACTATTGCGAAAATCCTCCAATTCCTTAGTGAAAAGCTGCGCAGCTCTAGGATACCGAGCACCGAGATGCTGTGCACACAGTAACACAGCTTGGACATCTTGAAGCCTGTTTGTTGATACATTCAATGGTGAGTCACCATGGAAAAGAACTTTGTGAACATTTGCAACAACTATGTTGAGAGGATCTTCAGGATCATCTGCAAGAAGAGGATCAAGACCATGCAGGTCAAAGTGCTCCCCAAGTGCCCAAATCAATCTAGCTAACAGCCTTGGTGTGGCTACCTGTTCTTAATAAATAAAGAATACAGCCTTTATCAATGCTTTAGTATGCTATTAACCAGTCATGAAACATATGCTCTCATCTACTAAAACATTACCTCGTGCAAGTCTTTCACCAGTTCACGCTGTAGTGCTTGGAGTCGGGTTTCATTCAAAATTTGTTCTTGACTAGCTCCATCTTTAATTTTCTTCACACCCCCTCTTGTATCATATATATGGCAAAGCCTCACGAGAAGCTTGAGATAACAATCCATAGCATAGGTTCTTCCTTCACAATCCCATTTGACACAAGGCTTGCAGACCTCCACAACCTCCAGGGCAGTTTGGGTCCAGCTCATAGCTTCATAACCTGCTCCATAGGCCAAGGCACCAATCACTCTACTTTCCGTCCCAGAAGAAGTTTGCCTTGGAAGAGGTAACGAGAGCTGAAAACAACTCTCGACCAAGCATGCAACTAGCTCCTCTCGAAAAAGGCTAGGGCTACTTGTGCTCGTGAGATCCTCTTTCGTTTTCGGATCTTCAAACAATGATGCAATATCTGTTCCTGGAAGGGGTTTTTGACCCCTCCGCACGCTCTCCCTTGCAAACAAATCTACACACAAAGCTGTGCGGCAAATGCATGCCAATGCATGCATTCGATCGGCCTCGACACGCAAATTCCTGACCATTGTCAGCAACCGTTTAAACAACGAAACTTGCATGTGTAAATCGAGGAGTTGAAGATTTTGAACCACTGCCTTAACAATACTTTCACGGCCAGCGATGTATTCTTGTCGGTCCCATAGGGTCAGAATTGCTGTGATGGAAGCTGATGCCCACTCGGGTTTGCCCCCGGGAACATCAGCAAGTGAAAGCAAATTGATTCCAACTTCGAAGACCAATGCAGGGTCTGAAGACGAAAGGAAGGGGACCAAGTGCGAAACGAGATCCGAAACCGCCAGTATCCTTTCGGCATTTACAAAGCCCTTCTCTCCCATAGGACCTCGAGGACTTCCATCTCCACCCGAGATGGCATGCATCTCTTCCACCATTCCTGTTGCAACAGCTTTGATGGCGAAAACCAGGGGTTGCACGGTAGCACCGAGGCTCTCGGTAGGGAGCACAAGAGACCGAGCCATGAGCACATTCCTCTTCTCCCACACAAATTTGCACATCGAGATAACCCAATTGGATCGAATGGCTAACGAAGCTTCGGTCGAAATGATCCGATCGCCGGCGAGCCGGCTCATCCTCTTGGTACTGAATTCCAGAAACAGCCGGCCTACCGCCTCAAATGCAACTCTCGAAACCGCATCCGACACGTCGAGCATGGTTTGGCCGATCTGCTTCCACCAATTGCTCACCTTATCCGAGAGAGGCGCGCTCGATTCGCAGAGCGTGACCACATCATCGCGGGCGAGGATGCAGCCCAGCGTCTCGGCGATGGCATACCGGAGGTGCTGATTCTCGCTCGCGATGCAGTTGGAGATCTCCTTGCTGCAATCGGAGATGAGATTCCCGAGGCGCCAGGAAGGGATGGCGCTGAGGAAGGAGACGCCGGCGGCGGTGACGTCGGGATCCGGGAAGTCGAAGTCGTTCTTGATGCCTCGGCACACGGTCTCCCACTGCTCGGAGGTGAGGCGGGTGCCTCGGATGAGATCGAAAGCCAGCTTCTTGCAGACGGCATTGGCGGGGCTCGCGATGATCTCGTCGCAAGCGGATCGGGAGATGGAGGAGATGTCCTTACCTGCGGCGGCGAGTTGGAGGGCGCTGAGGAGGGCTTGCGACTGCCGGAGAGCGTCGTTGGAAGCTAGATCTGCTCGGATCGCATCCATGGCGGCTGCGAATCAGAGCCTCTTCTCCGTCGTCGTCGTCGTCGTCGTCGTCGTCGTCTTCTTCTTCTTCTTCGTTTTCTTCTTCTTCTTCTTCTTCTTCTTCTTCGTTTTCTTCTTCTTCTTCTTCTTCTTCTTCTTCTTCTGCACTTCTGTTGGATTTCTGCTTTTTGCTTTTTGCTTTTTTGCTTTTTTGCTTTCTGCCTTTCCTACTAATTTGAAGAGAAAGCCATTTTAAGAAACCCTAAACCCTAAACCCTAACCTAAACCCTAAACCTTAAACCCTAAACCCTAAAACCTAAAGCCTAAACTCTAAACCCTAAACCCTAAATCCTAAATGGGGCAGACGATTCCTCGTAGAAATAGGAAATGAAAACAGAAACACCTCCGAGCGATCGGGGATCGAATGGCCCCGAGGTCTGCCCGAAACAGAAGAATTGCAGCTCGCGGGAACGTCATAGGCTCGAGTTTGATGTAATCGTACTTGGGTTTTGCGGGATCTTGATATACGTGATTGCATCGGAGAGACAAACCCAGTTGCAAACGGAAGGCTTCTTGATCAAACTGGCGAATGACACCGACTCCGATGTCTCGTTCTCCTAGATCGAGTTTACCTTACACTGCATGGCTCCATGCCATGTTGTAAACAAATTGGTGTTTCATTGTTTCATGTGCATAGCTCACTTGTGTTTCACGTGGTTGATGTAATCCAGGTCAGGTTTGTAAGCGTCGATGTGCTTCTGCAATCGCTCAAATTGTTGGATTGCTTGTTCTATCAGTTCAAATTCCTTCTGTAAGATCCGTTATCCGACCAATATATGTTGAACCACTAGTTGATAAGAAGTTGCAGAAATGCCCTTTGACAAATTGCAAGAGTATAATGCCTTGCTATCATTTGCGGAAGACTACACGCATGCCACATTTCACAATGTAGTGACACAAAAATATATTCCCAACGAGAATCGAACTCGCAACTTTACCTCAATAGTGATTTGTGTTTAATCCTTTTTACGTGAGTCTATATATATATATTTGTATTTGTTAGCCTGAATTTTTTCTGTAATATACATCTAAAAAGTTCTAGAAACTTTGAGAATATTTTAGAGCCTAAAACATTTTGGAATATTCTCATACATGTACTTAGCTCACACTTAAATACTTGTAATCTCTTTGATCCCTATTACAGGATTCAGCACCAATTATTGACGCATTGATTTGTCTTCTATTTCCATTTGAACTCTTCGTCTTGGACCACTCAAGATAATCGCTTGAAAACTAAAACAGAACAAGCTGAAAGTGTCGATCAGAGCAATCAATCCAAGTCGGCTTGACATAGGTGTTTGACTTGCATATTGCTCCATTTGATTTACATCCTACTTAACCATGTATTTACGATCAGGACCCAAAACACCGTAACTTCTAGCGTAATCTTTAATTACAAAGTTTGTTAGATTAAGAGTCTTACTCTTCCTTGACCTTGAATTTGTGTTTTGTAGTATGGAGGCTTTAAAGCCATTAGCTCTAGCATTTTTACAATACATTAGACATGTTGCTTACAGATTTGATGTCTCTGATACACTCGATTTAGAACTCGTTTTTTGCGATCTCAATCAACCAAATTTTAGCTATTATATGCAACCCCTTGCAACCGATTCACTTGATAAGTCTATCAATGAGAGAGAAAACATCTTATTACATTTACATTGAGACATTCACGAGAAAATACATCGAGAGGGAATAGCAAACATCCACCAACTTTAGAGTACCCCAAAGGATTTGGCGGGCAAGGCTGACAGATACTGTGGCTAAAACATCTGATAACAATGGTACCATGAGCCAAGTATGAGGCAGATGTCGGATATGAACAAGATGACCAACAAATTATTGTGTTGGAAACGAAGCATCATCGTGCATTTAGAGGCGTCGAAGTATATACACAAGCTGCCAAGATAAAATTAGCGAGAACCTGCCAAACTTACCGCTACTCTTTGTGATGGAAGAAGCGACGGAGGAAACGTCTCCACCACTGCAACACAAAGGAGGGGAAAATATTGGAAGAAAAACAAGGCTCGACAAAATCGAATCGCGACAAAACAAACAAAAAAAGGAGAAGCCGATTAAACAACGATCCAACTAGGGAGCTCGATTCAAATCGCACTTTAAAAAGGGCCCTAAACCAGTTCCAGAACAGACGGATCCTGGTGCCAAATGTTGAATGGAAGCCGTCGACAATTAGTTGGTTTTCTTTTATACCTAATGAAAGATGTATGTATGCATCGAAAGCGCGAATGAAATGCATGTAAATCTGTCGGAGGAATTTGCTTACAGAAGCCCGATCATCAGGAGCATGATGGGTGGGGAACAGAGGTATGGCATGGGGCTTGGTCGCTCCATCCTTGAAAACATCAGAGCATTCAAAAGATAGACAAGATTAGTCGATCTACATACATACATAGAACATAACATTCGCAAGCTTCTGGTTTTGCAAACATGAATGTAAGCCTGCAAACGTTTGCGAGTGTTATGAGCGAATGGTATGTTATTCGCTCACAACACTCGCGAACGTTTTGCAAACTTAGATCGATTAGCTGTTAGTTAAGAAACAAGTAAGAAACTTGATAAAAAAAAAGGATGTAGAAAGTGCTTGTGAGAGGAGTTAGATTTTTGAAACCTTTTGCAATTTCTTCTCATCTATCACCTGATCGAATATGCTCGTATAACTGGCATTTGCATCATCGCTAAATTTGGGGATATCCTGAGCTTCACAGAGAAGGTTATAAGAATGAATGAGCGAACGAATGGCATTCGAGAGAGCATAATTTCGTGTGCACTTGCTCATGCAGATCGTTATTAAGCAACTAACATTTGGATCATGGATAGATATATCCGTAGATTGGCCATTAATAATCACACCAAATCATCGAAAGGCCGTGGAACACGATTAGGTGGTCGTATGATTCGAAACCATTCGATCATACGGAGATTATACAGAAGCAATAGAAACTGATTAAAAACGTGGCAGAGACTTTTGTTTTAACCTGCTTCGATTTCTTCCCTTCGATTGCTTTGCTGAATATCATCGTATAATCCTCATTTGCACCCTATGGTCCATCAACATGAAGAAACATGAATAGAATGATGGTGTTGAACACATGTATTTATTTGCACACATACATACATACACACATGCATACATGCACACATACATACATGCATACATACATACACAACAAACGCGCACACATACATACACACATTACACAAACGCGCACACACACATGCATACTTACATCCACACACAGCACACATATATGTATGCATACACGCACACATGCATGCATGCATACATACATACATACATACACAAACATGCGAACAGCATAGGCATACATACATACATACATACATATAGACTCACATACATGCATGCATACATACATACATACATACATACATATAGACTTACATACATGCATGCATACATACATACATACATACACACGTGCATGGGCATGTTACACATGCCGATATACATCAAGCGAATGCAAAATGCATCACATGCATGCGCATGCGCATGATGCGTGTGCGTTCTCACGCATGCACGTACACATACGGACCCATGGACATGCGCATCAACATACAAAAATGCACATACACATGCCCACACATGCGCATACACATACCCACACATGCACATGCGCATCATCGACATACGTCGACATACGCACACCCATGCACATGCACCTACATACATACGCACACGCACATGCACATACATTGCACATGCACACGTATGTATGTGTATGCATGCGTGGATGCATCTGCAGACGCATACGGATGCGCATGCACATGATGCAAGTGCGTGCTCACGCATGCACATACACATGCGTACACATGGAACATGCGCATGGATTTACAAATGATACCGACGCATTGGCATACATATGTATATACGCATACAAATGCACATGCACATACATGCACATGCACATGCATACATGCAAATACATGCACATACATGCACATGCACACATGCAAATACATGCACATACATGCGTGCACACATGCACATGCATTCGGACTTACAGCCATGTTACAGCTGCCGCCGCCGCCGCCGCTCGTAATCGCCCTCGATCTAATCTGCGGGCCATCAGATTCAACAATCGAATTAGATTCAGAGAATTCATGTGCTCAAATCCTCGGATGATCAATGGTGGGCATGCGTCCGAGTGCGTGCTCACGCATGCACATACACATGCGTACACATGGAACATGCGCATGGATTTACAAATGATACCGACGCATTGGCATACATATGTATATACGCATACAAATGCACATGCACATACATGCACATGCACATGCATACATGCAAATACATGCACATACATGCACATGCACACATGCAAATACATGCACATACATGCGTGCACACATGCACATGCATTCGGACTTACAGCCATGTTACAGCTGCCGCCGCCGCCGCCGCTCGTAATCGCCCTCGATCTAATCTGCGGGCCATCAGATTCAACAATCGAATTAGATTCAGAGAATTCATGTGCTCAAATCCTCGGATGATCAATGGTGGGCATGCGTCCGATCGGATCCGATCATGGATTGATGCACAGAATTCAGGTGCCTCGATCATAATCGGGATTGCCGATCAGTGCAGCGTGGGAATAACATTCGTCTGATCCAATCCGATTATCCGATCGATGCACAGAAAAATTCAGGTGCTCCTGCATGATCGTGAAAATCGGATGATCATCAATGCACTCAGATCATCGATCGATTTTGTACAGGCGCTCCATAACCGGATGATCGGTGTTGCAGGGACACGGATCGTCATGAGAAACTTATTGGATTCAATGTACAGAATTCAGGGGCCATTAGGCAGGAATAATTAATTAATCATCGGATGATCAGAATTGGGAGGTAATGATAATCAGATCATTATCGATTCAATGGACGGAATTCAGGGGCCAGTAGGCAGGAATAATTAATCAATCATCGGATCGTGATCATCAGCATTGTTGGGAATGCAGGGATTCGATTTGGGGATTACAACTAATTAGATGACCTGATCGATCGGCTGAAACAGCAGCAACAGCTCGCAGATCGACGATTTCCGGGTTAAGATTTAAGGATCGATCGGCGAGGATTTTCGGCAGAGCAGCTAGAATTAGGGCAATGGATCGATGGAGCGAAGAATTAGGATCGAAATTCTGGATGCAATGTTAGTGCAGAGAAAGTAATGAATGGGACATGGGAAGGAATCTGCAGATTACTCTACACCCCCCCCCAAAAGTCAACGCACAAAAATACATACATCCATACATGTACATGATCCAGGCTGCAGCTATACTCCATACGCAGAAAGTCAACGTACAAAATACGCGTACATATAACACGTGGTAGTGGTAGCATATTGCAGTACTGATCCATACGTAGAGAGTCAACATATAAAATACGCGTACGTATAACACGTGGTAGTAGATCGCAGTACCGATCCATACGTAGAAAGTCAACATACAAAATACGCATACATATAACACGTGGTAGCAGATTGCAGTTCTGATCCATACGCAGAAAGTCGAGTCCAAAATACGCATACGCATAACACATGGTAGCAGATTTGCAGTAATCCATTATGCGCAGAATGTCGCGTGCACATAATCCCGGCTTTCAGCTTGTATACTCTGTACACAGAAAGCGGACGTACAAAATGTAGGTGCGTATAATACGTTCGACGTTTTACATGCAGGTTTCAGCTCCTGTTACCCGATCGAGTTTTTGTGTCTGCGTGTGTGTGAAAGAGAATCCAATCTTTGTGTTAAAAGTAACTGAAAAAAATTACGAAAGGTTAAGGCAGAGGACGCAGACACCTCCGCAATTTTCTGATCTCACAATTTGGAACTACAGAAAGCATACGGAGCTCATGATTGAAGTCGAAATCCTTCGACGCAAAATAACAACCAACTATACAATTTCATTTAACTTGTATTTTACCTTGGATAGAAGCATCGTCGTCTCTTGTGTTTTAAAGATGGCATTAGCAAATCATTTTTCCAAAAGAACGACTCTAGCATGCTTCCGCCTGTCTTCAGACTCAATGTGTTAGTCTATCTTGACCTTCTAAAAAAGAAAAAGAAAGTCGTAAATTGGTGGAAAATAAACAATGGACCTATCTGGAAATCATGTTATCGTCTGGCTGGTAACTTACCTTGCTAATTCACTTCTAATCTATCAGCCACAAATGGCTTATCGATAGCCACCTCCTTACCTTCATCCCTCTTCATAAAGAGGCCCAATTGTGTTTAAGAGTGTCTTGACAATCAACGGAAAAACCTTTAGGCAAATTATTTCTTTGAGTGTGATGATGAAGTGTCTCGAGTACATATTATATACATCTCCAAGCTCGCTAGAAAATCTCCTTTACCATCGCTTCGTATTGAGTTCTCTATCTACGTAAAACCTTCGTCAACGAGCGAGTGGAACTATATCTACGAGTGACCAAATGGAAAGGAACAGAAAAATGACAAGGGTTAACAAAAGAATATACAAAAGCTATCAACAAAAAACACATATAAATGAAAAAATGGTTCTATCTTGATATCTGAATAAAAACATGTTCAAGCTCAGCTTGAGCCCTCTTGAGAAATTTAGGGAAATTGGTAGACAGGGGCCAGAAATGGAAATTAGGGAAATTTGTGGACAGGGGCCAGAAATGCAAATAAGAAGAAATTGGGGCTCTTCTAGAACCTTCCGAACCTTCTTCTTCTTCTTCTTCTTCTTCATTTCCGTCGTCGTCTTCTTCTTCTGATCAGTTCCGTCGTCATCAGAATTCTGTTGCTTCTGCAGCTTCTGTTGCTGTTGCTGTCGCTTCTGCTTCTGCTTCCGCTTCTGTTTCTGCTTCTGCTTCCGCTTTTGCTTCCGCTTCTGTTTCTGCTTCTGCTTCTGCTTCCGCTTCCGCTTCTCGGGACAAGTCCGAAGGAACGAGCGCCGACGACTGAAGGAGCCGTGGGATCCAAGCCGAACCGCAAGTGCTCCCCGCCGTTTCCATAGCCAACGCTGACTTCGCCATGGGTGGAATCGGACCCCTCCCCCAGGACTGGGACCCCGTCATCATCAGGAAGAGGCCTCCCAACGCCGCCGCCAAACGCGACGAGAGGACTGTAAACGCCGCCCGGCGTGCTGGCGCTTCCATTGAGACGGTGAAGAAATGTATGTTGTGTCTCTCTATCTCGCTCGTTCGTTCGCTCCGTGTGTATGTTGTCATTACCTGCGTCTGTTTTCTATTTTCTAATCTCTGTTCCTCGCATTCTTCCGCCCCGTTTCCTCATTTCATTCCTCCGTTTTGTCCAAAGAATGAAGTCTGTTCTACTTAATCATGCCTCTTTCCCTTTCACTTGCTTTCCTCCATTCTGTCCAAAGAATGAAGTTTGTTAATACGTGCGTGCCTTAAACTCCGTGATAAAATTTTATAAATTTCTTTCTGTTCTGAGAAAATCTTCCCTCAATGCGTACTTCTTTTCGTTTTCAAAACGATGCTATGAATGGGGCGTGTTAATACGTGCGAACTTTTGGCATATGCTACTAGCCTTGTCACATTTTCTTTACGATGTGATCAAGTTTCATTCATGTCCTTCGATAAATTCTGGTGTTCTTGTCCAGAGGAATTGACGCTATATTTTCATTTTGACTTTCTTTCTGGTGCTATGTCTATGCTAACCTGAACCGTATCTTATGAAGTAGTTATTTCAAATTACAAGTATTTTTGGCTTTAGTGCACTGGAACTCTGCTTTGGCGCTATATTTGTTCCTATCTAGAAGTATAACCTATGTTGCTATTTATGACCTTTTCTGAAGAAACCCTATCATAACAGCGAACTAACTTAGGACCTGGCTGAAAAGCGCTAATCAGTTAGATCATGCAGTGAATTCGGTTCATAGATTTTCTTGAGATGTAACACTCTAATGTAGAGTCCAACTATCGGGAAAGTTTATTCTGGCCACCTGTTAATCTAGTGATATGCCATTGACAAATTGTATAACCTAATCATAGAGCAGCTTTCATTAGACTATTTCCATGAAATTCACTCTGGTCACTTACTTATTATTTTGCTAAGATCTTTTTGATTGTGATGCTGGCCTTAATTGTTTGCTCAATTTTATCAACTGTTATAGCAAATTCTTGTCAACTGTTTTATGTCATTCATTGGTTACTGAACTTAATTTAAGAGCATGCTCATGAATGTATTGTAATGAAACTCACTCTGATTTCTTGTTACTACAATAAGTTTTGATAGATTATGATGTCCCAGTCATTGATTACTAACCATAATCGTAGAGGGTGTTTTTGTTATATATTGGAAGTTCCTGCTAATTTGATTCTGTTCACTTGCTTGACAAAGTGGATTAATTCAGTAGTTAATGGGTTGGTTCATGCATTTTAATAGTTAATGCGGGCTCCAACAAACCTTCTACCAGCACTCCTGGGCTTAACACAAAAAAGTTAGCGGAGGAGACTGAAGAACTTGCTCGTAAGTTATTCTAATATCTAGAGATTCTTCATCTATCAGAAGTCTAAAAGGAGTCGGTCTTTTGTTGATCATTGATAATTTATTCTTTTTGACAGATGAAAGAGTTTCCTCTGATCTCAAGAAAGCCATAATGCAAGCTCGTCTTGATAAGAAACTCACACAGGCAGAACTTGCCAAGGTAATCGACAATTGTTCCTTCCAGTAAATGATATTTAGACTTTTGATGGTTTTGTTGGTTCTTGATCCTCTTGCTCACTGTTCTTCATGGGTTTTACTCTGCAGCAAATTAATGAGAAGCCACAAGTGATTCAAGAGTATGAATCAGGTAAAGCCATACCGAACCAGCAAATAATAGCCAAGCTTGAGAAAGTGTTGGGCACCAAGCTACGGGGGAAGAAATGAACCGACTGGAAGAAACTGTGAAAACAGATTGTGCAGTGTATAGGGCTTGGCTTGGTTGTAGCCTCAATGCTTTGAAGTAACCTAACAGAGGAAAAGCGCATGCGCTGTTTCGGTTGTCAGTGTGTGAACTGGATTGGCAGCTTTTTGGAAGAAGACTGATGATTATGCTACACAACCATCTGTATTTGTGAATAGATAGATACATCTAGAGTTGATCTGAAGCATATCGGTGTTAGAAAAAACATTGTTACCTTGTCACAAAGAAGTTGGCCTGGATTTGCCCTGAGTACCTAGTGAATTCTCGTAACTGTTGGCTTGAATATAATCATGGGTACTAGTCTTCAAATTCTTATTCACTAAAGTCTACTATCTGGTCTGCAGCCAAGAATTGTCTACTATCTTGAAAAGTTTCCTTGAAATTAAAGGACGCTGTGAAGGGCCTTTTCTTAGTGTTTAACAAGCGTTGAAATCTTCAAGAAAATTTTTGGAAATCTATATGTTAAATTGTCTGTGGAACTGAGACAGTAAGGTTTTAGGTTTTAGGAGTCATCAAAGTACATGTCTAGAAACGGAGACAGTTAGATTATGTTATTGAACGAGGAAAAAATTTTGGTATCTTTTATGGAACTGTTCTTGTTCCAAGCCGTTCCTAGAGCGGCCAAACTTATATGAAAATTGTACCAAATCGGGAGCTTTTTTTCCCATTTCGTAAAATACAAGAAAGATCTTGGTATATATATAGCTCAAAGATATACAGTTTCTCCTGAGATGAGCTGAAGCAAAAAGGATTCCAATTCATTCTGCAAAAAGACAGCTGCAAAATTTGAGAATGCCTATCCCCGTCTTTTACCCTGATAGAAATAGACAACCTAATTAAGACGCCAATCAGTAATCCAATATATACATTACACATGTGAATAGCTCCGTTCGATTAGTCATCGTCTGATAAACAAATTACATCAGCAGGTAATGCGCCGCTCCGACTATCTTCAGGGCAAAGGGGATTTACAAGCGGCTCGCTGTTGGAGGATGATGGCACTGATGTTCGTATAGGCATATCCTGGTTAGCATGCCCAGCCATGGATTGATTAGTAGTCGATACTGTACATCTACTTTCGGTAGTTATGGGAACCTCGCCCATGTTCAGCTCTGGTGGCCTACCCATGTTCTCCACACCCATGTCATCACATGAAAGTCTTTCACTTCCATTGGCATTTGAAAGAATCTCAGGTACTACAGATGAGATCGCTAAAGACCCATGATTCTCTCGGGGGATCACAACATTGGTGGTGGTGGTGGTGGTGGTGG
>JBBBWG010007668.1:28964-44620 GCA_037176905.1 Azolla pinnata | reverse complement strand
TACTACAGATGAGATCGCTAAAGACCCATGATTCTCTCGGGGGATCACAACATTGGTGGTGGTGGTGGTGGTGGTGGAGACCATGAGAGACCCAACTGCCACTGGATCTGGAGAGGTACTACTGTTGCATCGGGGTGCCTGTATCGACAAATCTTCAGGTAATGAATTGCCACCACTATGATTAGAGGCAGGGTACAAACTACTAGCCCTGAAGTGGTGGGCCGTAGGCAAAGAGCTCTGAGCCACATTCTTAGCGCCTGCAAGCGGTTGTGGAACACTGCTTATACCCACTCCAGCAACAGGACCAACCACTCTAGGCACCATCAACTGGGGAGAAGGAGCCATCATTACCCGATAACCACTTTCATGTAGTGAATGAGTACCTGACCTCGCCTGCCCAAAAGATATACTGGGTGTCGTACTGAGAGCAACACTGTGAGAAGATGACTGAGGAACCTGCGCATTCTGACCTTGAGGTTGAGGTGGATTAGCCGAGATCCCTGTTGTTGCTCCTAACATCGCTCCCTGAGCTACTACAGCAGTGTTTACGATTGACGATCGGGTTATACTTGGCACAGGGTTTAGGTGTTGCCGAAGGAACCCTCCTTGGTCACTGCTACCAACTGCTGTTGTCACAGTGCTGGGTGTCGCCGAAGGAACCCTCGTATGTGTAGGCAGAGGTTGCTGATAATTATGTGCCTGACTTGCCCCGATTGCAGCTGAAAAGCAAAGAAAGTACAGTAAACTGTGAACAGGAGAAACAATAGAGGATCTTGAGGATTTAATCAGCCTTGACTTGATGATTGAACATATCATTGCCAAAGAAAACTAGGGAGTATATAAATTTCGGGCTTACATTTCTACATTTCATATTATTTGATAAGCACACAACTAGAAGAAACATCTTTGTTTCCTCCTACCACCTGGATGAATCAGTTAATAGAAAACTATCTCGAGCACATGCAAATTGCACCACATCTTTGTTTCTTCCGAACATTTGATGAATTAGTTAATAGACAGACATGAAAATTGCATCAGAAAAATATGAAACCAGGAGAAGGAAACATGACATCAGCCAAAAACCTGCAAAGTCTGGTCAAACTAACCTGCCGTTGCTGGTACAGTGTCCATTGAATTTTTTATTCGAAAGACCTCTGCCAAACGGCGATTCATCTCTACCTTCTTCAAGTTGACTTCTAGAGATGAAACCTTGCTTGTGTATTTTGAATCTTCTTCTTGCAACATAGCCTCATATTTCTTGGAAAGGACTTCGAGTTCTTTCATAAATTGAGCTTTTATTCTATCCTTCTGTAGCGCCACATGAAAAAAGAAGTGTGATCATCCAATACAGATAGAATCAAACAATGTGAAAGAATCATAACATCCAAACAAGATAGTCACCTCTGCTTCATGGATGGTCCTTAACTTTTCTTGTTCTTTCCTCAGCCTGATGAATTCCTGAGCCAAAGGATCAGTCTGGAATTGCTGGTTAGGTCTAGGCTGAACATTCTGTGAAACCCGAGTACTTTGGACATTCCGATTGGAAACAGCTGATGAACTGGCAGGCATGGTGACTAAATTACTCGCTAACCCTCGAGATATTTCATTTGAGGAGTCCAATGGGATTGGAAGCCCATAGGGTGGTTGTTGCCTTGCAGCAGTCGGTAGAGTTTGTGGTATTTCATGTGACACGGGAGTTTGTCTAGAAAAGAGGTGAGGTTGAGATGGAGGGCGTAGTTGTGGTTGGGCTGGAGATTGAGATTGAGGCCTAAGAGTTTGGGCTTGAACTTGAGGTTGAGGTTGAGGTTGAGGATGAGGATGAGGATAATGATGATGATGTGGATGGAGAGTAGGAGCTCGTACAGATGGTGACAATGATATTGATGGTGATGGTGATGGTGATGGAGATGGTGATGGTGATGGAGATGGTGATGCTGATGGTGGCCGCGGCTGAGGTTGTGATGATAACAATGCATTGGACCCACCTCTAGCGTTCAATACATTGCCATTCACATGAGATCCCGGAACTGTGGAACCAAGATTAGTCTGATCAATGCTACAGATCTCTCCATTCTCTAAAACTTCCTTCAAAACCTGGGGAAGTGAGTCAAAGATTTCCTTTTCATTGACCTCTCTGATGGCAGTCTCCAGCAATGGATTTGCATTGTCGTCGCTATGTTCGATGAGAAGCTTGTTCACTTTTTCTCGCTCTTCATATTGTTTTTGTATCAAATTAACCCGAGTTGCCTTAAATGCAGCTTCTAGCATTGTCACACCACTTGCAAACATTCCAGAGATCTGGGTGTCAGCAGAGAGCCCTTTCTTTAAAACCTTTGCCTTGTGGCATGCTGTTTCATACCATTGCTTCAGTTTATCCTTGTAGGACTGCTCGATAGAATCCAACTTTCTAATCTGAGCTTTTTGGGCATTTATAAGGACCTGCAAGCGTTGACTCCTCTGTCTTTCTTGCATTCCAACTTTGTTTTGAGATTGCGGAACTTCAGATTCTAATGGAGGTCTGTGAGTGTCAACACAATTCTCTCTGAGATCTTGAGAAGAGGATGTCATTCTTGCTTGTGGAACTTGTCCTCCAGAGAAAGAAACAGGTGTGACAAGTTCAGTTGCTGCAACCTGTTGCTGATCCAGCACAGGACCTTGTGCTGTCTTTTCCGCAGAAGAATCTTGATCAGCCTCCCTGGGTTTAGAACCCAGAGACTGCTGTCCTCCCTGCTCAAACCATTTCTTTAGTCGCTCCTCTAGTCTCGCATAGACAATATCAACTTTATCAAGTTGTACTCCAAAACAAGATTGTGCTAGCTCCAGAGTTGCATGTCGATCTATTGAATAATGTTGTCGCTCAGCAGCTAGCCAACACTGAGATTATCAATCAGAAACAATCAAGCAGTTTATATCATAAGAAAATGATCCATATAAAAAACCATATCATAAACCATATGCCAATACCAATGATAGCTCAATGGCATGTAAAAGACTCTTCTCCTTCGGAAGCTTGAAGAAACTACCAACTGAATATAGTAGTTGTTCAACATGTACTGCAGTGTCTGACTGGGAAAAGAAATATAACAAACTTCATAAGAATTTGAAGTACTCAGCACTTTAGAATTGAAATCAAATATTTACCATTTGACCATTAAAAATATTTGAAACTTCAAAACCTCTAACACTGGCCTCGCTTCTCCCGAATCAAGACATGAACTATATACAAAACGTTAACACTATTACCTGAAATTGTAATGCCAGACAGAGCTTTTCAAGATCAGGTTTCATGCTGAGCAACAGCTGTTGCTGCTCTGACTTCCCACCAGCACCACCACCTGGTTCAGTAAATCCACTATCACCACCTGACATAGCTGTAGACTCAACAGCAGCTTTCTTTATTATCTGACTCCTTTCTCCATTATCACCCAATGTCTTGGCTACATCTGTGCCCTCTAATCTTGATTTTACCTGCTGCTCATTCTCTGAATCCTTACCGCCAGAAGTCTCTCTTACACCTTTCATAGTACTATGTTCAAGAAGAGCAGTGAGTCTCCGCTTCTTCCTTTGCGACTCTTCTTCATCTTCTGATGAATCAGGCATGTCTTGTGAGATAATGGGAGGATCTTCCCGATATTGCACCTTTTTTCGAGTCCTTAGTCCCCTAACTTGCCCAGCAGTAGTCTCTGCTTGCCTATCCCTCAGCAATTCGGTCCAAAACTCTGTAGGAGGAGCCTCTTCCTCCATAATTTCCTCCTCGGTCTCTCCAAAAAGAGGCAGTCCTTTGCTATAATGATGAGCTTGCCTTGGATAAATTGCCGTCTCCCAATGGGCACCAGCTTCAATCCTTGATTGACTGATATCTGTCCCGAGAAAGATATTAATATTTTCTGTGGTGTAAGGTAACTCGACTGGTGATTCTTGCTCCTTACTTTTATCAAATTCCTCAAAGTTCTTCTGGGCTCCCCACCTTAGTAACCTCTGGCACAATGCCAGTGTAAAGTTATGGTGGTTGGAATCAAGTTCTGAGTCTCTTCTCGCTGCAATAAGAGCTCTTTCCTCAATTGTATGAGGACAATAAAATCTACATATTGGAACATGCTCAAGGTCCTTGACTGAATACATTCTGAGCAGAGCATGTACATCATTCTGAGGATTCCAGTCACTATCAAAAATGATAATGCAATTAATAGAGCGAAGTTTAATAGAATGTGAGCATGCTCGCCTATCAAGCAAAAACACAAAACATTCAGATTCCATCGCATTAAAACGCTGTGCTGCTGCTGACTTCTTGCTACCAAGAAGACCACCATCTAGACGTTCATAACAGTTTACTCCAAACTGTTGCCGCACATAGTCATCCAAGATGTCCATTTGACTGCCCTTTCCACTTCTCAGATTTATCTGCATCGTTGAAATACAATTTTTATCAAATCTAAATGGCTCTTCAACATAAGAGAGATCCAAAAACATTAAAATCCATCCAAAAAACCCATTTAGAGCAAGTAGATGTTTCCTCCTATATATACATCCCAAGATAAGGGACAAACAAAGTACCTACAACATTGCAGTGGAATTATAACATTCGCAACTAGAAAACGTTTATCTGAATTCGTTCATTATTTCAATGCCTCGATTGCCTTGATCCTTCTATACAAATTAAAAACCCAACTCTTACAATGTCAACCTAAAACAAAGCCTATATTTTATTTAGACTAATATTGCATCATCTAACAATTTGTATATTTGTATTATGGCCTCAGTAATAAGATCTCCCCTCAATGCCATGTTTATGGGAAGGAGATTCCCATGTAGAGAATATTTAGAGTCATGAGATGGAAAGTAGCCTAACACTACTTCAGTACTGGGCTCAACTAACTAAGTGTAAATTGATTATTCCTGTTACACAGAGGGACCCAAGTGTAAAGTTAATGCCCCTCAGAAACGCACAGTTGATGCATCTTCAGATCTTCTAGAGTAACCTGAGCAGTATCATAAGTAGTGCCACTAGGACTTATTCCTGTGGGACGTTATCTACAAATCTGCATGATAGGTACATACTACACCTTGATGCATATTGAATGGATGTAAGATTGTAGAGCATCTAACTCTATTAAAAAGAGTCCAGTACACATTCATCTTACTAATGTGAAAAAAACAGTCATCTGGAGTCAACCTGTAAAGTTCAACTCCTTCAACTTCTTAGTTCAACTGTTTAGTCCTTACTTTCTGTACCTTGAGGTAGAGTTCCCCTCAGCTTCAGTTATTGTAACATATAGATAAGAGTGCAATTTTTTCAGCATTGACCTTATTCTTTCCGAATGGTGATGGAGGAAAGATAAAATTGTAAGAAACTAGAATTTGTGAGCCATAAATCTGGTCGAAAAAGCTTTCAGGATATCTTAAATATTTCCCAGGAATTGCTACAGCTATTGACGCCATATTTCCCCGACATACCTAATAAAAACCACAACACTACAGTATCTGAACAGTTCCTGGATAGGAAAACCAAATATGATTTTCTTAGCATGGCCAAGAAAATAAATACAAACCTGAAATAAAAAACAAGCACGACCCAAAAGATAATAAAAAATATTTGAAGTAATTGGCTGAATATATTGACTTTCCAACATGTCAATGCATATTGTGACCTGAATCTATATCTAACCTGAGTAATAATAAGAACTCGCTTTTGTGAGGATCTGGCTGTATGAAGTATCTTGTCTAAAAGTTTCAATTTTCCGCTCGCTTGAATTCCGAAATCTAGTAATTGCTTTGCTGTGAGGTTGAATAAGGTATCTTGATACGAGGTGTTCACCAGAAAGGGATGGTTGCAAAACTGCCAAAAAGAAAACTAGTTATTTATAAAAAATTTCAGATAGAATATAAATATGCATCTGAATTATATCTTCAGCTAATTTGCTAGCTAGTTCACATCATTAAGAAAAAGTTTGATTCAAACTCAAAAGAAATAATACAGCATTGAAACAACTGTACAAGAGCAAAAAGAAACAGATCAGCAGGACACAAACCCAGTTACTGACAAAAAAGACATCATAAGACAACAATACAAGAAATATAATTGACAATAAAAGTAGCAAAATTAAGAACCATTGTTAATGATGTTGCATATGTACATATGACTATCAAAATTGGTTACTCCACTGTTTCAATGAAATGGCACATGCTTCCCTTCCCTTACATTGATCAGCCCATGCTGGAAATATCTTGGATCAGCCAATGCTGGAGATTTCTTAAAGGAGAAATCTCAGTTTACTTGAATTGACAATGTTACAATGTGCAGATTGCAACCTTCTTAATCAATTTCATCTGGTTACAATGATTTGGCTTCTTGCTCTCAAATAGAAACTCTAGTTTGTCATAGATGTCCTTTTGGTCCGTCTAAAAAAGTTAATGCCTTCTGATCTTTATTTCCTAATTCCTTATTTACTTAATTGTTTTTATTTCACGACCTATATGGACATGGGCTAACCGCTTCATTGCATAGTTTGAACCCTTCAGAGATAATCTTCTTGGCCTTCATTATGAGTGTAAAACAGATCCAACCACATACATACGTCCACTGCTAGTATAAACCATATTTTCTACTCAAGGGCATTGTTGTAAACATTATGCCATGATTCTTGCTCTATAGGGAGATCATTGACAATTCAGAGGATTTAGTCAACCTTACAGGAGACAAACCGTAAAGCTTGGTAGACATTGTCACAATCTGGAACAACGAAGCTGTGTAGATCTGTCTATGAAGATGATGGAACATAGGTATAGACAAAAATGCAGCTCCCAACTTTACAAGCTAAGTCAGCAAAATAGTTTAATGCATAGGTCAAGAAATAGGATACTTATGATTTTTTTATGATTACAAGTGATTTATAAAATGTTCCTTTTTGTTACTTCTATTTGACCGGCAACAAGTTTACAACCTCAAGCAAGGGTGTTGAATACTTGAAGCTTGGTAGCTTATGAGATCATAGTAAGAAGTAAACGCCCCTTGTATCCATATCCTGGATGAGACATTACGAAACCAGCTATAACTATGAAATAGTTGGAAACAAACTGAACTAGCGAAATGCTGTCATGCTAGTTGCTGAAAGTGAGAGAAAAAACAAAGTGGCAGTATTCATGTAAATAACGGACCAAAACAGTAGACATTCAAAAAGACCAGGAGGTCATCTCAACTGCCATATATGTAAATTTCGTGCTTCCATATGTTGGTCTTAAGACAATATCAATACATCTATTTGACTTTCCTTCTTTCTTGTTAATATTGATAATTCTGTGCAAGTTCATGAAAGTACCTCACGTAGCTTCAAAAGAAGTTCATTTGGAGTCGAAACAATCTCGCTCCCACGTTTGTTGCGAGCAAGCGTGTCCAACTTCTCTATGAGAAACTTA
Source organism: Azolla pinnata (assembly GCA_037176905.1). Classification (NCBI taxonomy): domain Eukaryota; kingdom Viridiplantae; phylum Streptophyta; class Polypodiopsida; order Salviniales; family Salviniaceae; genus Azolla; species Azolla pinnata. The sequence goes on along the minus strand of JBBBWG010007668.1, from coordinate 37,207 downwards.
CAATAATGTCTCAGCTGGAATAATGTCATTTTCACTGGTACCCAAAATTCTTTAGGATATGTTGGCTCCATACTCTCCTGCTTAGACTCATATACAACGTGCTCAGATACCCGTGCCTTCAATTCCACTAATGTTTCTTCTTCATGTGACGAGTCCTTCGTTGTACAGGCCACATCACAGAGAACAGACAACAAGTGCTGATACTCATCCACAGCATCCTGTCACCAGAAAACCAACCAATATTGAGCAGCAATTCCTTATTCAAAAGAAAACTGCTTACAAGTGACTCTGACCTTAATAGGCTCACTATAAAGAAGTAAGCGGAACACAGATACCAATTGCAGGAGAGATTTGCTGGTTTTAGCTCCTTTCAGACGTTGGGATTCATCCACAATTGCAACTTCGAAATTCAATCCTTTCAAGTGTTCTACATCCTAGTACAGATGAAATATGAGCCAAAAAACAAATCAGTGATCAAACAAACTGATGAACTAGATCAGAATGCACAAATAATAACACTAAACTTGGAACTGAAAGGGTAAAATTCAAGGATCCATGCACATGTAGAGAACACAGTAAAGATAAATGACAAACTCAATCAAGGAGAACATCATCAAGCTCAATAGGTATGAAATATACAATTCTGCTGTAAAGTAGATCATCCACTGTCAGTTGCTCAGTTTCCAGAAAGCAATTTAGCTGTTCCTGGTTGAAACTGATTTGAGACAATGTACAGGTAGTAGATACATATTGGGAGAAGATACACAACCATTATCACAGAATCAATGCTCAATCAGACTTAATCCAAAGCCCCATAAAGACATTAGTATTATGAACTCAAAAAACAAACATTAAGGCTAGTGTTTGTACATCACCAGATTCAGAGTATCAAAGGTTGTTAGAGCAATCTGAACCATACAGACACCATCGTCATTATAAAATTCATATTTTTGTATAATTTCCCGTGCTTCTTTTGATCCAGCATATATAATAACGTTTGTTTCTGGTATGAGTTTCGCCAAAGCATGACTCCAGTCCTCCATGACACTTGATGGTACGATCACCAAAAAAGGATTTGCCATTTGAAATTCCTTCAGTAAGCACAATAGAAATCCCAAAGTTGCTGTGATCCTCTCCTATAGAAGAAAAATGCAATGTCATATAAAGAGTACAAGGAAACAGATTTATTAAAGACAGATGATATATGCAGTTAGCATATCACATAGCGCTATGTTATGCAGTATGACTCTAACAATCTTCCGTTTCTCACAATCCTCCTTTAAATATTTTACTGCATCTCAACCACAGAATCTACACTCGTCTGGCTAAAGTTTGCTCATGTTTGTTCATTTCAGCATATTCTGATTGTCCTCATTCAGCTTCCAGTCTATGCTGCAGGTGATATAACATGTCGGGAAAGTAGTTTTCACTTATAAATTCATACATTTTCAATGTGATAGAGCAGATGCATGCATTCACGCACAATTTTGACATTTCCTACATCCAAGAGGTTACAAATCGCCCTCCTACAAATATGCATCGAGGAATCTACAGTTAAAAATCTGTGGATATGATGTCAATGATCCTGTATAAAAACTGATCCAATTAAATCTGTAACAATATAATAACCAATACAATTTCTACCCTTGAGAGTTTGTTGAGAAAAGTTAGTGTACATTTGGAACCTGAAACACACCTGTTGTATCTCATTCACTACAATACTATGCATGCCCTTTTGCCAAAAATGACAAAGCCTCAGTATTATCTCTGTTTGGTCATGCTGAAAATGTTCTCCTCTAATCCAAGGATACTGCAATTGGAGATTTGAAAGTGCACTTGCAAACAGATGCCCACTCTGCAACTAGCAGTGAACTTGATCAGAAATAAATTTAGAGTGGAAACAAAAAGTCTCCCATTATAAAAAGCAACTATTAATAGTTATCCTTGAAGATCCCAAAAAATATATAAAAAATGCTTTATTGGAATTCAAAGGTCATCCAAAAGTTGAACTGCATCTGGTGCATTAAGTCTGATTTGCCAAACTCAAGGGGCATAAATAAGCATAAAAAGTTTCAATACTTTATGTGATGCACAGATTATATGCTGATGGATACATTCTGATTCCCAGATTGGTTCGTTGATGTCTTGTATTAGTTGTTCAAAAAATGTAGTTACTTTTCCACTTATCTGTCATCTGGACTATGAGTGACAGTTAATATAAACAAAAAATTTGACGAATACAGATCTAATAAATATGGTGAACACTGCTGGTAATGAAGGCTTGTGGATGGTTGTGAATGAAGAAGCAAGCATTAGCATTACATGCTTTAATATATTTATGTACGCAATATTAGTCACCTCTTAATTCATTTTTATTCGTGACAGTCATGCATGCAGGACAAACTTAATCATAATATATACCTTCACAGCCTTGTGACAATCTCTAACAATTCCAGTGCGAGCTTCATAGTCTCGTATCAACTCTTTGATCTTTGTGCTACCAATGAGTGTTCTGTCCACCACTTCCCAAGTGCAGAACTCATATCCCAAATTTTTCCATTTAACACACCATTCCACACTACTGCCAGATTCACCAATCTGAGTTCCTCCTATAAGTTCTTCACCAAGTTTCTTAGATAGCATTGTTGTCCGTTTCTTTATTATCCGTTCAGGGTTAACCCATTCTGGATCCCACTTAGGTTGCTGTAGAAAACAAAGAAAGAAAGATAGTATAGCTTCTTAAGCATATATTCTATATTCTTTCGAAGAAATAGTTTATTACAGCTAATGGATCATATTATCATTCATGGTAATGCACAAATGACTCTGATCAAGGACAATGTTTCTGCCTAGAAGAAACCAATTGTGCGTATCTGTTCTTGCCTAAACACTACCAATCACATTTGGTGCCTGATCAGTGTAACAAAGAAATGCTGAAATATATGCAGCATGGAATGCTCCAACACAAAAAGGTGTTTAAGCTGCAGCTACACCTTAGGTAGGCTGGTTCTCTGCCCTAGTTAAGAGTGTGCCTACTATTACTCAAACAGAATAAACTTACTAATATCCTCTCCTGAGGTGGATAAGATCCAATTCCTACTTCCAGATCAAAAAGCGTTAGGAACGTTGATTATTGAACTCCCTTCTACACCTTTCCCGAGACCACTACGGTCCTAAATGACCAAACCACAAGAACATCTTTGACAACAAGCCAAAATGAACATAACTAAATATAAGGCACCAAAGAAACTCATAAGCTAAACGGTTATGAATTTTAACTAATATAACCTGAATATTTTCTGCCCTCAAAATTTCATTAGCAAGAAACAACCTAGGATGATGAGTTCGCCAAAAAAGAGATTACGTTTATAAAAGAAGTAGCAACATCAATCTTCAAATAAATACACGTCTCTAGCTATACATTTGCGGGAAGTTAATGTTAATACTTCCCTTAGAGATTATTTGTATACTAAGGAGAGGAACTTGAAATAAAACATTTGGTGGTTTATAACACTCAAACAGCACTGAAAACACGGAGTAGCTTTCACGAGTACACTCATTTATCTAGGAGAATTTCAGATACTTCCAAGACAGATATTTTGCAAATCAAAGAATCCACCTTTCCTTGTTCAAGTTTTTTCTTGAAAATGCTGAGGAGTTTAGGTGCTTCTCTGTGGACCCTGGCCTCTGCTAGCCATATATTTTGAGAATGGGACACCCCCCTATACTTCACAAAATAAGTATTGCTAGATGATTCTGTTTCATTTAAACAATTAGCTTCAGTAAATAATAACAAGGTTTTCAAACAGTCAAGCTCAACAAAAAAGATCCATGTAATTACCAGGAATATTTTCAATTATTTTCCGTTGGTGTGCATTGTTTCCCCCTTCAGCGATGCAGCTTTCATCCTCTTTCACATCCCAAATCGACTCTATACCCTTTGAAACAGAAAGTACCCCACAGATAATCCTCTTATAAGCACAGTCAGGGCAATACCAATCATTTGGAGGTACATCCTTCAAAGGAGGATCCAAACATCCTATGTGATATGTTATTTTACAATCCTTCCCGTCACAACATCTGCATCATGTTTTCAGTTAGTATGTTCACGGACTCACATCATTTAATAGGTTCTATTTTAGAAGCAAAATATAAATGGACTGACATGAGCTTTCCTTCCTGCTTGCATTTACTACATATGCTGTCATGGTTATCTGTGCCACCAAGTAGACTATCCAATCCTGTTTCCTTTCCTGACGCCGTTTTTGTTGTTGACAAATCATTCCTGCAGAAATTTCCATTAGTAAAAAGATGTAGAATATATGCAATAATTATTGGTGGAAAATGTCGGGCAAATTAAAATAAGATACCAATTCACATCCAGATTAAAAAATAAGGAGATTGAGGCAAGGGAAAATGTTTAGTTAACAAAAGAAAAATATATTAGTAAATTGTAATGATGCATTGTGCACCAGCTCAAGTAAGACTCATTAAGATCTTTTTAAGAACTAGACTCAACTGCAGCCCGAAATTACCCGACTTTGGTTCCCAAAGAAAATTATCTTGAGCAAGCTAATCCAAGTAGGTGAAAAACAGGTCCCCACGATATATTCGGTTGTGATTATCAGAATCAAATGTAATTAAACATGAAAGAAATATGTAAAAACGAGCCAATCAAATAGTCAGATAACTGTATACTCAACCAAAATACATGAAATCAAGAATCTACCTCAAATTCCTTGGCAGATGCTCGTTAAGGTTATTGGAGAGCATATCTTCAGTTTCTCTGTCCCTCAAAGAGAGGTCGTCCTCATGCCCGGCTAATTCAGTTTGAGTTAATGAACCTGCTTTGTTAGCTTGGATGGACCCACTGTATGGACTAATGTGATCTTGGATCTCTGGGATTTTGTTTTGTTCACAAAGTTGCAATGGGTCTTCAGTACCAAGTCTTAAAGCTGTACTATCATGGCTACCTTCCAAACTTGTTGAATATTTACAATCATTAACATCTATTGATCCACCATCCTTGGGATAGGCTGGACTGGTTTCCCGGTTTTTCTCACGAATTTCCTCTGATTCCTTGGAACTATTACTGATTTCTGTACCTGATACATTATCTTCAAATTTAGGACTAGCACCCTTTTCCAGAGAAATCCTTCTGGAATTAGTAAAATTTTTCTTATTATCCCTCTTTGCACGCTTTGAGCGCCCACATGTATTAACTTCGTTTTTCTCATAGGAATCAGTTGAATTGTCTAAATTTTCTGTTTTTGCTTCATATTTCAATGCAGCTTTCCTAGCAGACATTCTTGTCCTTCCAACCTGACTATGTTCTCCGGCCTGTAATGCTTTCTCAGGCACTTGGCTCTGTTTTCTGGTTACCAATTTACTATTTCCATCTTCCTCAGAATCTGATGACTTATCCTGTTCAACCGTGAGATTTACATGTAACGTCAAAGCTTCTTGTTCTTGCTCACTTGAGCTACTTTTCTGGGGCATTAAAACGGCCCCAATCAAAGACTTTTCTGTTGAGACTTCCAGAGAACCATTAACTTTCTTGGTCCGAGCTGATTTAGTACCCTGTCTTTTGCCTGCATCATAATCATATGGCACTACATAAGGACAATCCTAATTCGAAATATAAAATTTTTCAATTTCTAAAAAGGACAGCATAAAACTTCCTAGAATTTCATACAATCAAGCATTCAGAGTATCGCTTCAATAGCATAAATTTTACGACAGTATCAATGTGGAAGCCAGTGTCTACCTTGTGAAATGAACCCTCCCGCAATTCTACAATGTCAATATATAGCCTCCGTACCCTACCTTCATTAACAAGACAATATATACAATGCTTCATTCGCTACCATTGTCTTCACAACTGTATCGTAACAGCATAACTACCTGAACTTCCTACAGTAACCGATAAAGTGCAAGCTCATCATAAAGGATGATCCCTAGACTCTCGAGTATGATGTGCCATGAGCATAGGATCAAAACTGCAAGATCACTTCAGAGAGAAGATAACATGTTCTTGAGTATGATGTATGATAACGTCACCAGACCAGTATAAGAACAAAATAATTTGAACTTCATGCAAATAGCAAACGTGGAAATCATCATATGAGGTATGACAGCAGATTCTCTAGAACAGTGTGTGATTAAGCATAATCAGAAAATCAGTCCCCACACCAGTGTATTTACAACGTAAGCAAACAAAATTTCACAATAATAAGGCATAGTGCAACCAGCAGCACATAAGGTTACCTTCACGTTTAAGTATAATCGCACAGCAAAAGTAACCAAACTTCTAGACAAGAAAATATAGTACAAATATGGCCATAATAAGGTATAGAAATTTTACCCTCAGTATTCGAAGCTTTGGATTTTCTAAGTTTTGCTGCGAAATGGTTCCTGAATTTTCTTGCATCCATCCTTTCCTTTTCATTCAATCTCGTTTGCAGCCTAGTATGTCTAGCAGACATTCTTATGCTCGAAGTTTCTCCTGCTAAAACCTCATCATTTCCTGTATCTTCCCTGACCTTGACATCATCAACAGCAGCGAAATTCCTCTTCCTCAATAAAGTGTGTGATGCTCTTGTCTTTACAAAAGCAGAGTCACATTCTTCCTCTCCTCCTCCATCAGTTGTTTGATCGTCACCTGAAGCTTTTGCTGAATCCAAAGCCTTGCTTGAGTTACCTGTTGTTTTTATCACTTCTGAATTAATAGTTTTTGGCAATATTTTATCTCTACTGCTTCCTTTCGAACTCTCCACGTCCACTTCCTCATCTTCGTCACCTTTCCAACCACGAAGGAAATACACATCTTCTGCACAGTCTTCCGTTTCAAGCTGCCGAGTCATTGTTCCTCTCCAAAGCAAGCAACCTGTGTGAGTTCCTTGGAGCTTGAAATTAAATGAATAGCCTTCTGGTTAACAAAGATCGCAGGTCCATTTTCTTTGACAATCTCTGAGAAACGGGAAATGAGTTTTACTAAAATAAATAAATAAAAACGAATAAGGAAGTCCTGATTTTGAACAATTACGTAAAACGACAAATCAGAAACCCCAAATTGTGCAGAAAGGAAGGGGCAGCTTCTTGAGAGCCAATCTCCCACTGGTTCTGACCAGAAAGTGGGAGAGGGAAGAAGGGGGGGAAGGAGCCTCTTCTGTTTCTCTCCTCTATATAAAAGATTTCTGTAAACAAATATGGCTATGGAAAGCTTTTCCTCCAGCGAAGAACTGGATGAAATCTCTGATCTGGTTCGGTGTTCTAGAGAAAAACAGAAAGAGAAAAAATGGGTTTCTTTCCTTCTTTCAGTTTGACATGATTATTTATATGTATCAATCAGATCGGACAAGTGAAGAAGAAACGCTGCGAGGGATTGACGTTTCTTCTCGCGTACGTTTTCTTCCTCAGAAAAAATAAATACTGCAAATGACTAAAACCTTTGAAGAAGCCTGGCTATGGCGAAAACAATGTCTCCCCCTCTCAATTCCAGAGATGCTAACGGGAACTTATGAACAAATATGGCAATGGCAGACCTTCAAGTCCGTCACGTTCGTTAGCAAAAAACTGGCGCGAAATATACCTTCTCCCCTTCCTTGGAAATTCTGTACCCTAAACTGTCTGGCTGCATCTGGCTATGGCGCAAACAGAAGCTGTAACTGATTTCACCCTTGATTTTTCTTTCTTTCCCTTTCCCCTCCTTTCTTTACTCCCTCCCTCCCTTCCTTCCTTCCTTCCTTCCTCTCTTTGTTCTCCTATCCTCTTCTTACTTTCTGTTGCCAGAATGTATTAAGGAGCTGCATGAGGTTATGGCGAGCGATGCGCAAAACTATCTGCCTCTCACGGAGTTCGTCTTTCGCAACCTTCCGCAGCGTTGCGTTGCGTTGCGTTGCTGCGCCTCGGCGTTTGAGCAGAGGAGCTCGCGAAGATTGTCGGAGGGCGAGAGAGAAAACCGCTGGCTATGGCGAAAATCGAAGTTCGATCTACCGGCGGCCGCAGAGGGAAAATCATGCAGGCGCCATGGACCGCTCCTCCTTCGACAAACGCACGCAGGATACAGCAAAACATATTTACGAACATGGCCCCTGTATGTACGTATGTATGTACGTATGTATGTACGTATGTACGTACGTATGTATGTGCGTATGTATGTGCGTATGTATGTACGTATGTATGTACGTATGTATGTACGTATGTACGTACGTATGTATGTGCGTATGTATGTGCGTATGTAT
>JBBBWG010007668.1:0-28864 GCA_037176905.1 Azolla pinnata | reverse complement strand
GTGCGTATGTATGTATGTATGTATGTATGTATGTATGTATGTGCGTATGTATGTACGTATGTATGTACGTATGTATGTATGTATGTACATGTGTACGTATGTATGTACGTACGTACTTATGTATGTATGTGTATCCTACATCGTCGTATACATATGTATGTACATACACGCGGATGAATGATGGTGTATACCTCCCGCTGAAGCTATTGAAGATATATGGTCAGAAACTATACATGATCTCAAGGGAGTTTTCGATGATATTCGAGGGCGGTCTGGGCAAGCGGAAATGTAACGACGTAGCTTTCATACACAGTGCGATGATTTTCCATTTTATTCGTTGATACATTGTAGCCCCTGATGGATCTGTACATACATGTGTACATACATGCGGATGAATGTTGAAGCTATTCAAAGAAATATGGTCGGAAATTATACATAATTTGAAGGGAGCTTTTTTTTATAATATTCGAACGACGTAGCTTTCGTGCGCAGTGGGAGAAATTTTCCATTTCATCCGCTGATACATCGTAGCCCTACGTGGATCTATTCACCTCCTAAATGGCTGTTCTCACCCCTTTGATTTGTGTAGGCACGATTGTGAATTGCAATTGTTCACTATAGCTGTTTTGGCACCCAATGATAAGACGTTTTTCAAAAGAAAGAAAATGAGAATGATGTGTGCATGCATGTACATGTGCAGTGTATGTATGTGTGCATGCATGCATGTACGTATGTAGTGTGTATGCGTGCATGTCATGCATGTACACATGTATTGTATGCATGCATTTGTGCATGCATGCATGTGAGCATGTACATAGTGTATGTATGTGTGCGTATGTGTCCATGTGTGAAATACAGGCGTATATTTGCATGTTGCTGCACCTACGTATATATGTTTGTGCGTATGTGTGCATGTATCCATGCATATGTATGTCCGTTTGCACATCTGTATATGTGCATGCATACACATATATGCATGTTCTGCATGCTTGTATGCTTGCATGCAAGCATGCATGTATATGCAGTGATGTATATGTACGCATGCATGTGTGTTTGCAAGCATGTATGAATGCATGCGTGCATGGATGGATGGATATGCCTGCTGGATACACATGCGTGCATGCATGTGTGCATATATCACCTATGGCATGTATGTATGTAAGCATGCATGGTGTGTTTTCGTTTTCCATATCGTAGAAGTATATCCGTCAATTAAATTACACGTTACAGTTGATAGTATGCGGGGAAGAAGCAAAATACACATAAACATATAGTGTTATATTCAGCGGGAGGGTCCTGGGGGTATAAGGTGAGTTAGTTGATCATGTGATTTGCACAATTCTTTCAAAAATGGAGCAAATTTGAGGTTTTTATATTGAACAGTTGAATGATTTTGTCAACATCTAAACCACTTACATACATGGTTGGATTTTTTCTTTCCAAAGCGAATCCTTTTCTTCGCCCTACTTTCGAGTTTACAACCATAGTAGAGATATCGATCACTTAGTTAAATACGAGTAACTTTGGTCATCTAATGGTTATTTTCACCACCAATTACTTGATATTCATTTTTATGATGTATTATTAGGCTCATTTTGTACCCATGTATTGTAAGAACATAATATTGTTTCATCTTCCCATGGCATTTTGAGTTTCTAAGCACAATTAGAAAGCATTATGTGTATACTTATATTTAGCAAAGAGATATTGGTTAGATAGCTTGGTTAAATTTAGATATTGTTTGTTTTTTGTCTAATTGAAGCAAACCAAGTGAACCCAACTTGTTCATAGATGACTCAAATTCGTCATTAATTGAACTGTTAAAATTGAAGTTGTTAAAAGCAAAACTATTATAAGGGCTCTTGAACCAAGTCTATTAGATTGAGACACAAGCAAAACTATTATAAGGGCTCTTGAACCAAGTCTATTAGATTGCTTCTTCGAGGTAATGCCCTGGAGTTGCTCGATCGTTAAAGAGTTAGACAAAAATCTCGTGGAAGGCGATGTGTGTTACAGTTTTGAAGCAACATGTTGTCTCTCCTCTGCAAGTTGTTAGGGAGGTTTGGTCACACATTGTGCAAGATTTATATGGACAATGTCAGGCCTCACAAGGGAGTTCTGATGCCCTTATTTCGAGGAGGATGCAAAATCCGACAATGTGCAAAAAGTGTAGTAATATTTGTACATTCATTTCATAACTAATTATAGGAATACATTTGGAATTTTTTTTGTGATACTTGGCTTGTTCCATAACCAGTGTTACCTAATTTGTTCTCTATTGTAATATTGTTAAGTGATCAAGGGTCAAAAAGCCCACTATATGTACGCTTAGATCACACATGTATGTATAATATATGAAATTCACTTGTATTAATAGTAACTCGTTGAATATCCAGAGTTAATTAACCCTCCCAAAGTAAATAAAATTGAAACCCAACCTTGACCCATGCTCTTTAAAGCAAGTCAAGCCCAATTCTCTTCGAGTCAGACTAATCCCAAACTCGTTCCCATGAAGCTGAAAACCACTTCGAAACAATAGCCTCGCGTGATTAAGCTCAACTCATTCGAAACCGAACCAGCTTCAATAAAGGTTTTATATTAATCAGGCGTGACACAAACATGGTTTGTACCATGATTTAAAGCACCATCCACATTTCTAAGAGATCGTGAAGCCATTTGTTTGCGACTTCGTGGGCCAGATTCGGCGAGATCTCCACGACCATAAAACCTCTATTGAGAAGACCCATTTTCGTGCAACAGGATTGCAAGCGAGCTTCGAGATTCCCCCGTATTTGCTCGCAGTAATCACGCGAAATGAAACCATTAACGGAAGTCGGGAAACAACAATACTATATCGACGAACGAGATATATCTCGCAAAGGCCTCAGATTATACAATATACCTCAGGATCATGTTCCAATTGAGCTGAGAACCACAAACACGATCATTCATTCGATCGAAATCATGGAGTATATATTTACATTGCAAAGCAGCATCAATCAAATTGACTGCAGATGCAAAACATGCAGAAGCTTGGATCTACATGTTTGAGTTTTTAGAGAGAGGATGTGATCTACGGAGCGCGAGTTTAGAGAGAGTATGTGAGCTATGGGTTCACATGCCAGGATAAGAAGAAGAAGAAGAAGAAGAAGAAGAGTCTGTGCTCTGCAGGCGACAGCGACAGCGATGGCGATGGCGATGGCGAAGCAGACGACGAAGAAGCCCCACGCCCTCGTGATCTCCTTCCCTGCTCAGGGCCACATCGGTCCTCTCATGGAGCTCTGCTTCAAGCTGAACGCCGGCGTTCATGGCAGGGACGGGATCCGAATCACCTTCGTCAACGATCACCATACCCACAGCGCCCTCCTCCAGCAGCAGCAGCAGCAGCAGCAGCAGCCGCCGCCTCCATGGATCCTTCCTCATCGTGCAGACCTCCCACCCTTCCGGATGCTGAGCTTCCATGACCCGGTCCGCTCCGACGCCAGCACCAGCGGCTCCGACGCCGTCGCCAACATCCTCCAGGCCCTGCCCGCCTTCCTTCAGCCCCTCACGGAGCTGTGCGAGAAGCTCGCCGAAGAAGACCCGGAAGCTCCCTTCACCTTCATCCTCGCCGACGGGTTCACGCCTTCACTGGCTCGTGGCCTGGCCTCCAGGTTCGGCCTCCCGCTCGTCTGCGTTTGGCCGCAATGTGCGTGCACTCTAGCAACCCTGCTCGCCATCGCCAAATGTGGTCATAGAATGACACAGCTAGGTAAATTCTCTGTCTCTGTCTCTGTCTCTCTCTCTCATTGCTTCATTTTGTTTCATTTGGGTTTTAGGGTTACATGATAGATTATGTCACATGTGCCTTTACTGTTTTAGGGTTTTGGTCTACATCTTTGCTGTTTTCCAAGTGGAGGATGTGTGTCTACACTGGTTTAGGGTTTTGGTTACATCATCCTGTGTTTTCATGTGGATGATGCTATTTTTAGGGTTAGGGTTTTGCATCTTGCTGTTTATTCCATGTGGAGGATGTGTGCCTGTCTATATTGGGCTAGGGTTTAGGTTACATCATCCTGTGCTTTCATGTGGATGATGCTGTTTTAGGGTTTTGGGTGTGTTTTCCATGTGAAGGATGTGTGTCTATACTGGTTTAGGGTTTAGGTTACATCATCCCATGTTTTCATGTGGACGATGCTGTTTTAGGGTTTAGGTCTACAATCTTGCCGTTTTCCATGTGGAGGATTTCTGCCTATACTGGCTCAGGGTTCGGATTACATCATCCTGTTTTCTTGATGTGGATGATGCTGTTTTGAGGGGGTTTAGGTTTACATCTTGCATGTGGATGATGTTGAGGGTTTAGGTTTACATCTTGCTGCTTTTCATGTGAATGATGTGTGCCTGTACTGGTTTAGGGTGTAGGTTTAGGTTTACATCTTGCTTTGCATCTTACATACTGGCTTAAGGTTTGAATCTTACTGTTTCCTCGACACGCTGGTGGTGATGCGGGTCGAGGGTTTAGGGTAACATGTCGGTTGGGGAAATATGCACTTAGTCGAGGGGTGTTAGGGGGGTTCGGAAGCGCCGGGTTTAGGAAACGAGTCGAAACGAGTCGAAAAGGAAACGAGTCGAAAAAGAAAGCCGTGTTCGGAAACTGACATGTCTGGCAGAGGACGCGATCCCGGGAGTCGCGCCGATCGCGTGGACGGACATGACATCGTCGCTGCAGCGCGCCGACCCCGCGGACGCGGTCTTCCGGTACTTTGTTCGGTGCTGCGACGCGGTGTCCGAGCACGCCGAGTGCGTGATCATCAACACGTGCGGCGAGCTGGAGGAGGATTACGTGGAGCGCATCCGAGAAGGCCTCGGGAAGGAGGATGCCGTGTTCACAGTCGGCCCTCTGCTTCCCAGCTGGTGCTTCGGCGAGGGCGAGGAAGCAGAGAGAAGCCGCGCCTCCGGCCCCAGCAGCCTGTGGGCCGAGGATCGCGCTTGCTTGCGCTGGCTTGACTCGCAGAGGGAGAGCTCGGTCGTGTACGTTTCGTTGGGGAGCGTCGCGATTCTCACGCGCGAGCAGTTTGCGGAGCTCGCGCTAGGGCTCGAGCTGTGCCAGCGGCCGATCCTGTGGGCCGTCCGCCGCGGCCTGATCGACGGCCGCGATGCGCCCCTCGAATTCCCCGGCGGATACCGGGATCGGATGCAGAGTCGCTTGTGCCTCGTCGCCTGGGCTCCGCAGAAGGAAGTCCTCTTCCACCGATCCGTCGGGGGCTTCTTCACCCACCACGGATGGAACTCGAGCACCGAGAGCCTCGCAGCTGGCGTGCCGATGCTCGGCTGGCCCTACTTCGCCGACCAGATGACCAACGCCCGGCTCTGCTCCGACTTGTGGAGCGTCGGGCTCCGCTTCGGGGGCGACAGGAAGCGCCTCATCTCCCGCGACGAGATCGGTGAGAAGTTGCGATCGCTTATGCGCCCGGACGGCGTCATCCGAGAGAAGGCCGAGCGATGCCGCGGGATCATTCGCCGAGCCGCCCTCGCGGGCGGCTCCTCGAATCTTCAGCTCGAAAAAGCTCTGCTTAAAGTATCCGCTCTTTGAACCGCCGCCTGCTTTAGCACGATGTCTTTCTCTTGGTTGGCCCCTCTCAAACAAGACCTCTGATCCGATCGAAGCAAGATTTCTGGGATTGATGAGTTTAAACAAGACTAGTGTCCGAAACAATTAAAAGTTTGGAAACTAACTAAATTTTCTTTTTGATACCAAATAAACCCTGAGCAAAATATTACAAAAAAATAGTATAAAAACAAATAAAAAATAGACACAGATTAGATGCGATTGTCATGTCGATCATGTGTTATACTACGCATCTACCATGCTTGTATGGTCTAATGATGCCTAATGATGTGTATAGGATTCGAGTTAAACCGTGATGCACATATCAGTCGCAAATAGCCATAAAATTAATCGAATGTAGTTATCCGATCAGGTTATTGTTTGAATGACATGGGAAGGGTAGCATGACCATGGCTACTCAACGCTGTCTGTATATACTAAAGACGAGACAGGGATAGAAAAAAGGGTAACAAAAAAAATTGTAACCAGGAGATGATAGATAGGATAAATAACAAAAACTTCAAAGGTCTGACGCCGAATTAGAATGGTTAAACATTTAGCATACCTTTTGCATTTGATTCGGAATTAAATAAGAAGCAACAAACAACGCGCTTGCGTGTTGCATGCGTGCATGCATGCATTTCACAGAGACGATCGTCTTAATGCATTTGAATAGCTATGTCCCCCCATTGGGACCATCTTCATCCTGACATGTGGACATTCTGATATGCCTGTGGGGATTATTAGAAGAGGGAGAACAACTCCTCATGCCTTTTCATTTCCTCTTCATTAGATTTTTATAACTGTATCTCTTTACTATTAAAATGAGACGTAAAGAACGACATACCTTTCAATCCTTTTACACACATACACGCACTCTCTAAAACACTAGATATTGGTACGTATACAACATACTTGCATACATTTGTAATATAAGCGGACTCTATATGCAGATACACTGACGTACGATCTCCGGACGACATTTATGAAGAGTTACGAGCGTGCTTGACCTCGCGATCGGCTCTCTTCTGTCAATGAATCGAATTGGGCAAATAGTTGGACAAACTCGTTCCAGCGAGCATCGGAGGAACCTCCGGTTTTGGCAGCTGCCTGGGCTTTTCTCTTCCAAGTTCGAGCGTTGTCTCTGATCGGCAGATCGGAAGGGCGATTCATGAGCATTCTGACCTTTCTGCAGACCTCTTCTCTGGTGGCGAGGTCGGAGCCGGCATCGAGTTGGATCTGGAGGCCGACGTGCCAGCGGTCGACGCACTGGCGGCAGTTGAGCCGCTGATCCGCAAAGAAGGGCAAGCCGAGCACGGGCACGCCGGCGCAGATGCTCTCCAGGGTGGAGTTCCAGCCGCAGTGCGTCAGGAACGCGCCGGTGGCTCTGTGGAGGAGGACCTGCTTCTGCGGAGCCCAGGAGACGAGGCGCAGGCGATCGCGCATGCGTTCCAGGTAGCCGTCGGGGAAAGCGATCGGCTCGTCCTCGATCCCGACGACAGAGTCAGGCCTGATGACCCAGAGCACGGGCGCTCCGCTCATCTCCAGGCCAAGCGCCAGCTCTGCGAACTGGGCTCGCGAGAGCACCACCACGCTCCCGAACGAGACGAACAACACCGACTCGCTCTGCTGATTGTCTAACCACTGCAGGCACTCGTAGTCCTCGTTCCACACCGAAAGCTTCTGGTAAGCCGTCTCGTCCCGATCGCGCCCACTGGCTTCTTCTGCTTCCTGGCCCTTCCCCGGATCGTCCGACTCGTCCAAGTACCAGCGCGGCAGCACGGGCCCGATGTCGAACACCTTCGTCGTCTGCGCCAGCCGCTCCTCGACGCTCGACAACGACTCGTCCTCGAGCTCGCGGAACGTGTTGACGAGCAGCACTGCGCACGGGCTGCCTTTGCCGCTGCCTTTGCCGCCGTCGATCGAGTCGAGGCAGTCGTTGACGGTCTGGAAGAGGACGTCGTCGGGGTCGAGCGACTGGATCGACGTCGTCACTTCGGCCCACTCCAGAGGGGCCACTCCCGGGATGTAGTCCACCACATCGCCTGCGTCGGAGTCAGCCAGGCACAGGTCAAGTCGACTGGGTTGCATGCATGGTGTGAAACCAAATCTTTTGGATCTGCTAATCGTGGGCAGTATTGGACAGAAGATCAGCAGAGAGAAGAGAATGGATTAAGGGTGGTTATATTCGGAGGGGTTTTCTGGGCTGCGATGCCTGAGCGGCCGTATTACGGATCTGCTAATGATGAAACGATAATAGAAGCGATAAGAGAGAAGAGAATGGATTAAGGGTGATCAACCACGCCAGCCAGCCCCTAAGCGAAGGACCGAAGACGAATCTGAAGTACCATCTATGTCCTGTATCATAGAGCGTATGGATCCAATGACAAGAGAGTCGAACCTCATCAAAAGAGTCTTCACAACGTCTCAAGACGTCATCATGATGAAAGGAGGGAGATAGTTCCCTTCATATAGGTCAGATTTCTTCCAAGAACCCTTCGCCACAAGGTGTGTTTGCACTTATGCAGTGAGCGTATGAGTCTGTCGCAGTCCTAGGATAACCGATTTTCCGTGTATCATATCCTTAAAAAACCAATATAGTTAGCCTTATAGATTGGTTTTGTAAGGTTATATGCTCATAAGAGACTAACGAGTGGTAGGAGGTAGTTAGTTCCTTTTACATAGGTCAAACTTCCAGGGTTCTCTAACCACCAGGTGTGTTTGCACCTGTCTAATGATCGAATGGGTTTGTCCCAATCCTAAGACAATCGATTTCTATATCACTTATCTTACCCTTAGAACAATCAAATAAGCCTTATAAATTGGTTTCTAAGGTTTTGTCCCAAACAGACTAGCGGATCGAAGGAGGTAACCAGTTCCCTTTATACAGGTAAGACTTCCAAGGCTCCTAGACCGCTAAGTGTATCGCATGGGTTTGTCCCAATCCAAATATAATCGATTTCTAATCACTTATCCTACCCTTAGAACAATCAAATAAACCTTATAAATTGGTTTCTACAGGTTTGCCCCAAATAAACTAACGGATCGAAGGAGGTAATTAGTTCCCTTTATATAGGTCAGACTTGTAAGGCTCCCTGACTGCTAAGTGTGTTTGCACTTGTCCAATGACTGCATGGGTTTGTCCTAGTCCATCGATTTCTAATCACTTAGCCTACCCTTAGAACAATCAAATAAGCCTTATAAACTAGTTTCTAAGGTTATGCCCATAACAGACCGACGGACGGACCGTAAGAGGTAGTTAGTCCCCTTTATACAGATCAAACTTCCCTAACCTTAGCAAAACCCTAAACCCATGATAGACGACGAGCGGATCGACCTATGGTGGGCGGCGGCTCGCGGCGGAGGATGCTCTGGTAGCACGCCAGCGTCGCGGCCGACTGCGGGCAGAAGACGATGCGGGGAAGGCCGAAGAAGCGGGCGAGCGAGCGCGTGAAGGGGGTGTAGAGATCGGTGAGGACGCAGGTGATGGGCGGCTCGGATCGGACGAGACCGGCGACGATCTCGACGAGCGCCCGCTGGTGCTCGAGCTGCCGGAAGAAGGCGCAGATGTCGGGGACGGCGTGCTGCCCCGCCGCCGCCGCCGCCGCCGCCGCATCGTCGCCGCACGGGATTTCGACGACCCGGATGTTCCGCCGCGGCCCGAGGACCGACCTCAGCCGTTGGATGCTCGCGTGGTGGTTCATCCCGATGTTCGCCAGCGTGATCCGGAAGGCGCCGCCGCCGTCGGATGCGGCGAGCCGGATGCAGAGCTCCGTGATCGGCACGATGTGGCCTTGCGCCGGGAACACCACCACCAGGGCATGGGGCTTCTTCATCCCCATCTCTCCTTCATCTTCCAATCCTCCCTCTCCTCCTCCTCTCATTTCTCTTTCTTCCCTTTCTCTTCTTGCCTATGTGCATGAATGAGTGAATGAATGAATGAATGCATGCATGCATGCATGCATGCATGCCAAGGCTCCTGTTTTTAAGTATGTGCAAATATCTGCAGATACCGTGCAATTGGGCAAATGATCATGCGTATGATGCTTATCGCATGCGGCTTGCTCGCGCCGATATCACAACCACCGACATTGCGCCGCTATTGAAAGAGATGACCCACAACCTTGTGGGGTTGGGGGGGGGTGGGGCCAACAGTATCTCCACATGACGGATTTTGCGTGCCGTTTTCTTTCCCCCTGAGTGCTGCCTTTCCGCCATCTTTCGTGTCAAAGTCATGGGGAGCATTCTGGCCCCTGTCCCTAGTCCCCGAGTACGATCTGCAAATGTCTGGCGGGGGGGGAGACCTGCAGTTGATGCACAACATCCGGATCCCATAGATGGATGGATGGATGGATGGATTGATTGATTGATTGATTGATTGATTGATTGATTGATTGATTGATTGATTGATTGATTGATTGATTGATGCTACGAGGAGGAAAGTCACTCGACGCTCGCCAGATGAATCAGGCAAATCACCTGAAACTTTCGATGTCATCGATCGCCTGTGTCTGTCTGCTGCACATTTGGGGTCCCCTACTCTTCTCAATTTGCAATTTGTGTTCCGTGAAGACTAGTCAAGATCCGAGGTGGACATCCAACGACCCGATACAACCAAGACCAATTTGGCAACGATTGAGGGCCACGATGATACAAAAACTTTGCACACCAGAACCTCACGCAAACCGCCCTCCAATAGTTAGCTAGCTCAAAGCAACAACCGTTCCAACCTGGTGGCCCAGTTCGATGCTAAACTCAATCATTTGCCCCTTCGCACAAATCCAACCTAGCTTTCACACACTCGTTTTATGTCTTACCACAATAACTCTTCCCCAATAACACTAGGGTGTAATTGGTTCCTTCATGGCCATGCCCAACTACACTTTGATAGCAAACATTTGGTTCTACCTTACGCCTTGCCCATTGGTTTTATGCTTAAGAAGGCATGGGGTAGAAGACACCTTGTTGTTAAAACTAACACCATGAATTAGAGGTGGTTGTTATGGGCTCACATGTCATTAAATGATGCCATGTCAAGAAAAGGGAATCCATTACATGAACATTTTGATCAATCCAAGTTTGTGCATGGCATGGTGGCAAACATAGAATTTCAGTCAAGATTTTATTTGTGGATTTGTATTCAAGTATAAAAGTATTATTCGAGAATGAAAAAGGTTTTTATAAAATAGAAGATATGGACTAAAGATGTAATAAAAAAATCAAATGACACAAATTAAAACATAAAATTGATATTAATAGAAAAAATTGATATTAGTATAAAATTACTATACTTTACCACTACAGTATTACAATCATAACATTCACATCCATTTATCATTCATATATTCACATTTCGTATTTTCAATGAATACAAATACTACAATATGGTGACAAAATGAAATCAACCATAGCATCGTAAAATTCAAACCCAAGCTCATAGTTTAAAATTATTGTACTTTACCACTACGTCAAGCTCGGTTACTATCAATACATTGAGATTGAAAAATAAAATTGTTATAGGCATAACATTTACATTCGTGTATTCACGTTTAATATTTTCAACGAATACGAATATTACGACCTACGATGACAAAGATGATATCTATCATAGTGTGGTAAAATTCAGCCCCAAGCTCATAGTTTAAAATTATTGTGCTTTCCCACCACGCCAAGCTTGATTATGATTACTACATTGAAAAATAAAAACATTAAGGTCATAACATTCACATTCATTTATCATTCGTATATTCACGTATCACGTTTGCAACGAATGCGAATATTTACAACCTACGGCGACGAGATGAAATCAACCATAACGTGGTAAAATTCAAACCTAAGATGAAAGTTTGAGATTACGATACGTTTCCACTACGCCAAGCTTGATTACGATCGCGGCATTGAAAGATAAATATATTGCAGTCACAACATTCACATTCATTCATCATTCGTAGGTGTGTCATGTTTAACATTATCAACGAATACGAACATTACGACTTACGGCGACAAGATTAAATCAATCACACCGTGGTTAAATCGCTCGATCTGCGACATAATTTGTGGTCCAAATGTGGATAAGAATTCACATTCCACATGTTCTTTCTTCTTTCTTCTTTGTTCTTATTTCTTCTTCTTCTTCTTTGTTCTTTATTCTTTCTTCTTCTTTCTTCTTCTTCTTCTTCTTCTTCTTTGTTCTTTATTCTTTCTTCTTCTTCTTCTTCTTCTTCTTCTTGTCGCGAAGAGCTCGGTTGTAGGGCCATGGCGAGCTCTACTCTTTGCACCGGAAAGTCGAGAAGAGCGGAGGAGAAGAGCGGAGAAGAGCAGGGAAGAGATGGCGATGCATCGGCGAGGACGAAGCCTCATGCCCTGGCTGTGGCTTTCCCTTCCCAAGGCCACATCGGACCTTTCATGGAGCTTTGCATCCGCCTCGCCTCTCCTCCCCATGGCTTCCGAATCACGCTCGCAAGCATCGCCCGGAATCACCATGTCCGCCTGCAATCCATCCTGCAGTCCCAGCCGACGCTCAGCGCCGACCTTCACCTCGTCGACATCCCTTCCGACTCGCCTTCTGACATCTCTACGGCCGGACAATTCGCCGTCTTCGACATCTTCACCTCCCTTCGATTCCTCGAGCGGCAGCAAGGTTTCGTCCAAATCGTTGGCGATCTGCTCAGATCTCGCCATCCCCTCACTTGCATCCTCACCGATTTCTTCACCCCGTTCACTCGCGCCCTGGCTCGCAAGTTCGACCTGCCGCGCATCGTCTTCTTCCCTCAATCTGCGGGAACTCTCGCTTCCTACCTCTGCGTCCTCCGTCGCGACCCTCCACCGACACCAGGTATCAGCTTGAATTTGGCCACTTGTTGTGCTGGATTGCTTGCTTGCTCGCACCATGTGTGAACCGCTGAAATGTGGTTGCTGCCGGAAACGGCAGCAGATTGTGAGGTGTTTTGTCTGGTTGGAAAGGCTTGAATTGCGTAGTAAGGGAGCAGCCAGGATGTGTACTAGATTCTAGTTCATGGAGCTGCATAATGTACGAGGATGTGCTCGCACCACTTGTGAACCAGTAAAATGTGCTTGCTGCCGTAAACGGCAGCAGATTGTGAGGTGTTTTGTCTGGCTGGAAAGGTTTGAAACACTTAGTACTGGAGCTGCCAGGATATGTACTAAATTCTAGTCCATGGAGCTGCATAATGTACAAGGATGTGCTTTCACAGTGAAATGTGGTTGCTGCTGAAAAAGGCAGCAGATGGTGAGATGTTTTGTCTGGTTGGAAAGGTCTGAAAAACTTAGTACTGGAGCTGCCAGGATATGTGCCAGATTGTAGTCCGTGGAGCGGTGTGATGAACAAGGATGTAAAAAAAACCTGTTTGGAAAGGGCGAAAACTTGTATGGGAAATGTTGTAGGCTTGTGTTGTATATTGTTGGGTACCAGTTGAATCTAGTATGCTCCATTCAAGGATCGGATATTTTTGAAGTATTTGATGATTCTCTGCTCGAGGATCGGATATCTTTAAAGTATTTGATGATGCTCCGTTGAAGGATCAGACATCTTCAAAGTGTTTGATGATGCATAGGTACTTCTATGTACTGTGGTTGACCGATGCCAATTATGCTGTGTTGTGTTCTGACATTATGCGTGGCTGTTTTTGTGTGTAGGCGAAGTGGTTGATTACGTTCCGGGTGTGGTAGCTCTCAAGTGGAGCGAGATTTCGAATTCGCTTCAATCGCTCGACCCGAATCATCCTAATTTCCAGATGATAACCGAATGCGTGGCTGCAATGGAAGACAGCCCTTACTTACTTATGAACACTTTCCAGGCGTTGGAAGAAGCTTCTCTGTCATGCGTCGAGGAGAGGTTGAAGAGGAGAGTGTTCAACATAGGTCCGTTGCTACCGGAAGGGTACTTTGATGAAGGTAGGGAGAAGAATCATGGAGATGAGAAGGGGGGCAAGATCGTGGCTTCACTATGGAAAGAGGACTACGATTGCCTGCAGTGGTTAGACAAACAAGAAGATAAGTCGGTGCTGTTTGTTTCGTTCGGAAGCATTACAGTTGTCTCAAGCCACCAGTTCATGGAGCTTGCGCTAGGGCTGGAAATGAGCCTCACGCCCATACTCTGGGTCATCAGGCTGGACCTAATGATTGACAACAAACCGATTGTTTTCCCAGATGGCTACCTCGAAAGAATGCATGATCGCCTGTGCATTGTCTCTTGGGCTCCACAGAAGCAAGTCCTTATCCATAGAGCCATCGGAGGGTTTCTGACGCATTGCGGATGGAATTCCACTCTAGAAAGCATCAGCGCTGGTGTGCCTATGCTTGGGTGGCCCTACTTTGCAGATCAACGGCTCAACTGCCGTCAGTGCGTTGACCGATGGGAGGTCGGCCTTGAGATTCAGGTGGATGACTCCAATCTTGCAACAAGAGAAGAGGTATGCAGAAAGGTCAGGATGCTTATGAACCCTTCTGATCTATCGGTGCGAGAGAATGCTCAAATTTGGAAGCGAAGAGCCCATCGGGCCATCGGAGAAGAAGACGGCTCCTCCACTATTCAATGGAAAGAATTTGATGAAGCTTTTGCAAAGCTTTCACCTAAAGAAAGACTGATCGACTGGCCCATTTGAGCAGTTGCTGAGAAAATGCTCAAATTTGGAAAAGAAGAGTCCGCCAGGCCATCCATCAGAGGAGAAGGGAGCTCCTCCAGGGCTCGACGGAAAGAATTTGATCGAGCTTTTCTAAACCTGTTCACCTAAAGAAGACCAATCAGCAGGTGCATTTTGATGCTTGCCGATGTGGTATTCCACAAAATGTTTTGTGAATCATTCATCTACTGCAAGCAATGAAAGTAAGGAGGTGATAGCACTGACTGTGAATGCAGTTTATGATGGTCTTTTTGACCCATATACCAGCCAATAGTAGCAGAGAAGAGCTTCACAATTGAACCATCTGCGTCACCGTGGAGGGCTGCTCAGCACTATATCTTGCTTGATGTATGTATTGTGATGGAGGGAGTGTCTTGCCCGATACATGCATACATATGCAAAGTGATTCCTTTTGGTGATGTGACCCTGGGGAAAATCCTGTAGAAGCAGTGGGGAGCGTTCCATCAATGGAGTGGAGCAGAGCAAAACGCGTGCCTTTTGTTCCATCTGAATTGGCCGGCCCTCTTCAAAGTTACAATCTTGCCTCTGAAACATGATTCGAGGACACTCTTGATGTTTGTACACATCGATTTGCATGCAAAATATCAAACAAATTCTTCTTCCAATCTGAAAAATGACCAAAACGCTACACAAAGGCTATCATGACAATGCCTTTGCCTATAGAGACTTTCGATTGATACTATAGACCTTATCAATTGTTGGTCATATCGTCCAGTAATCGGTACTATAACCCACTGTTCATCAGCTGATACTAAAGTTGGTCGATTCGGTGCAAAATATCTATGCTCCAGATTACCCTTAAATTTACCCTTAAATTCTAGTTAGATTTGGAGTTGGGTTTAGGGTTAGGGTTAGGGTTAGAGGATGTTGTTCCTTGGAAAAAACCACAGTGCTCTCTAGTTATGGAGTGTGCTCATTCCAGACAGGTCATGTCTTTGATCTCTGCAACAGACAGGTTATGGGAGTATGCTGTGAGCATCTATGCTGTGGAACAGAACTGCGGAGGAAGAGCTCAACCTGACACCAGACGAAAGGGTTTGGTATGGATCTCGACCACCATCTTGTAATTGCTCCTGTGGATGCAATGTAGCTCTCGTCCTGATGACGAGAGCTACATTGGGTGAGGATCGTCTTTGGTTTGGGAAGAATGGAAAAGGTATTGGAAACTGATCACAACATGACAGAGATGGTGAAGGAAAGGAAGGCCTCACATTAGGAGGAAGAAGAAAGGAGATGCTAATCTGTCATCCGAAGAGGAGCAAAGACCCCCCAGTTTTGCACACTGTGTTTCTTCTTCCAAAGCCATGGTTCTCTCATCCAGGGGGATCTTTATGCAGCCTGATGGGGCAAGAATCTCTTTGGTTTGGGAAGAAAGGACAAGGTATGGAAACTGGTCACAAAATGACAGAGATAGTGAAGGAAAAGACATCAGAGAGGAGATGCTAATCTGTCATCTGAAGAAGGAACAGGCTCACAATGTTAAAGATCCTCAGTTTTGCACACTGTGTTTCTTCTTCCATAGCCATGGCTCTCATCCAGGGGGGAGATCTTTTGCAGCCTGATGGGCAAGAATCTCTTTGGGTTTGGGAAGAAAGGAAAAGGTATGGGAACTGGTCACAACATGACAGAGATGGTGAAGGAAAGGAAGGCCTTACATCAGAAAGGAGATGCTAATCTGTCATCTGAAGAAGGATAGGCTCACAATTGGGAAATATCCTCAGTTTTGCACTGTGTTTCTTCTTCCATAGCCATGGTGGCTCTCATCCAGGGGGGAGATCTTTTGCAGCCTGATGGGCAAGAATCTCTTTGGGTTTGGGAAGAAAGGAAAAGGTATGGAAACTGGTCACAACCTGACAGAGATGGTGAAGGAAAGGAAGGCCTTACATTAGGAGGAAGAAGCTGGTACCCAGAAAGGAGATGCTAATCTGTTATCTGAAGAAGGGACAGTGTGCTCACAATGGGGAAAGAAAAGGAAGCAAAGGCTCCTCAGTTTTGCACACTGTGCTTCTTCTTTCCATAGCCATGGTTCTTCGGAGAACTCGGAAAGATCTGCTTCTGCCATTCACACTCTTTGGTCTCCCATGGCAAAGATGAAGCCGTCGAAGATGGAGAAGCTTCATGCACTGGTTGTGGCATATCCTGCGCAGGGCCACATCGGGCCCATGGTGGAGCTCTGCCTGCGGCTTGCCTCCTCCGGCTTCTTCCGCATCACGGTGGCCAACATCAGGATGAGCCGCCATGGAAGCTCGCAATCGATCCTGCGCTCCTGGCCCGCGCTTGCTGCCGTTGCTGCTGATATCGACCTCCTCGACATCCCTTCCGATTCGCCTGATCTCGATGCATCAGGGAAGCAAGCCGTCTTCGACGTCTGTGCTTCCCTTCGGCGACTCGAGCATCATCGAGGTCTGGTCGAGATCGTGGGCAATCTGCTTCGATCCCAACAGCCCATCACCTGCATCCTCACCGATCTCTACACCCCGTTCACGCGCTCGCTTGCCAGTGTCTTCGGCCTTCCCCGCATCGTCTTCTGCCCGCAGTCGGCTGGGACCCTCGCCTCCTACTACTGCATCCTCCGCCGAGACCCTCCGCCTGCCCTAGGTAAAGCAATTGTTGTGTGCCCCAGCTCACCCTCGTTTCTCTCGACTTCTCTCCGAAACCTGTGTCCAGTCGAGGCATGATGCTTTGGAGATGTTGGGCTCCAGTCAGCGCAGCGACGGCATGGTGTGCAAAGCTCCATGGATGTGAGCAAGCATGCAAATCACGGAATGTCAAATTCTGTTCGGAAGAAAGGGGTTTCTGGACCGGTGTTTGACAACCGAGGTAGAGGATCGATTGTGTTTAGTCAATGTATAATGTGCCAGAGATGTTGCTTGGAAGGACAGGTTTCCGAACTGGTGTTTGACAACTGATGTAGGATCAGCTGTTTCTACTCACTGCATAATGTGCAGGGGTATTAATGCTCTAGTCAGCGCAACGATGGCATGATGTGTGCAAAGCTCCATGGATTTGAGCAAGAAGCATATGGGAATGAAGGAATGAAGCAAATCCTTGTTCTCGAAACCGTTGCTTGTTTACTGGCAAAATCTGATGTGGCGCTTGCATTTCGCAGATCGCACGAGCGTTTTCGCTGTGATTGAGAGATGGGACCAAAAGCAATGGGGTTGCATCCTGACTCGTCTGCACCGATGCTTTGGCAGGTGAAACGGTGGATTACGTTCCCGGCGTGACAACCCTCAAGTGGAGCGAGATCTCGACATCGCTTCAATCCCTCGACGCGGGCAACGCCATGTTCCAGGTCGTGAAGGAATGCCTGGATTCGATCGACGACAGCGCGTGCCTGCTCGTGAACACGTTCCGGGAGCTGGAGGCGGCTTCGCTGGCGAGCATCGAGGAGCGCACGAAGAGAAGGGTGTTCGATATAGGCCCCGTGCTACCGCGATGGTTCTTCTTCGACGACGACCACGGCGACGAAGGCGGCGGGAATCGCGGCGAAGACGACGAGGCCAACTGCGCGAGGATGCTACGGAAAGAGGACCACGGTTGCTTGCCGTGGTTGGATGAGCAAGGGAACGGGTCAGTATTGTTCGTGTCGTTCGGAAGCATTACGATCCTCTCGGGCGAGCAGTTCCGCGAGCTCGCGCTGGGCCTCGAAACGAGCCGAGTTCCGATACTGTGGGTGGCGAGGCCGGACCTGATGGCCGACGACAAGCCGATCGCCTTCCCCGATGGCTATCTCGACAGGATGCGCCACCGCTTGTGCCTCGTCGATTGGGCCCCTCAGAAGCAGGTCCTCGCCCATCGAGCTGTCGGAGGCTTCCTGACTCACTGCGGATGGAATTCCACCCTGGAAAGCATCTGCGCGGGCGTTCCGATCCTCGGATGGCCCTACTTTGGCGACCAGATGCTCAACTGCCGCCAATGCGTCGATCGCTGGGGGGTCGGCCTCGCCGTCGAGGGCGACCCCGAGTCTGCATTCGTTCCCAAGGAAGAGGTTTGCGAGAAAGTCGGGGTGCTCATGGGCCGATCGCACCTGGCGGTGAGAGACAACTGCCGGATCTGGAAGGGCAGAGCCCGCCAGGCCGCCGCCGCAGACGGCGGCTCCTCCCGCGTCGGGTGGATGGAATTTCTTCAAACTTTCGTGCGCTCTTCGTCGAGCCCGACGTGTTGAAGCGTCGCCCGTCGAGATCGTCTTGATTCGGTATTTCAGGTAAACCGTGCCCGATCGATGCTCTCCTTTTACTTACTGTTGTCCGCGTCTTATTTTGGCCCCCGTCACGACCGATCGTCGTCGTCCATGTTCCTCCTTCCCTTCGTGTTCAAGCCATCCTTTCCCTGGATTCCTTTTGCTATCCCCCCCGATCCACAAATCGGATCTCGCCCACGAAAAGAGCATCGCAATCGGACCCATTTTGCTAGAGGATGAGAGCATCGGATCGGAAACGATTCCCATTCGCCGCAGGGTGGGTTCTGCGCCGGATCGAGGGGCATATACGGATCAAAGAAAGCTTTGGATGGGTGGGAAAAGATGTCCGATTCCTGCGGCGGTGCAGGCATTTGAGGATCGGTTTGTTATGTTAAAAAGGATCCGTCGCCTGCACGATGCAGGTCTGTCGCCCGGAGCAATGTCGGGTCCGAACGTGATGTACTTTATGCTGGAGGCCATCGATTTCGGCTTGTCCATCATGGAGCTCATCTTCACAAACTTGCTGCCGACGGCTGCCCTCATGTTGGGGGCCCTCATACAATACTTGTTTGAAGTTGTCCCTGGGCTATTCAGAAGCGGCGATAGGCCGCCCCGCCGCCGCTCTGCGTCCTTCCAGACCCATAACTCTGCCAATGATGATGAGGGGGATTCGTATGATCGGCCCGATCGTTCTGATCGGCTTAGTTCCCCTTACAGGGACAATTCCAATGGCCTGATTTTGCCCATGGATGGGCACGATCTCAACCCGTACGATGGAATTTGGGGAGGCGCCCTATCACAGCCCGCGACATCTAGTAGCCAGGGAAAGAGCCGCCATGAGGGCCAATCTAGATCTCGTCGTTCCAGGCATGGACGACAACACTCTGCTGGTTCCATTCTTACGGGCACATCTGGCACCATGCAACATGTTCTTAGTAGCCAGACACGATCTGATCGGCTGTTGCTACGCAGCTCCAGATATGATGAGCCAGATATGACAGGTGGCATCTTACGTCTTGATCAATCTGGTCGTCCAGGAGGTCATAAGACCTATAGAGCTTCTTCCACTCAGGCCTCCCCGTCTCAGCATAACCAACTTGTTGAGGCCCACCGCCCCGTTAATCCTCCTGTGTCGCCTTGGAACTCGATTCGGAAGATCCTACGCAAATGCATGCGCGAAATCTCGTCGTGGCTCTTCGTTGCAAGATCTTCACCCTAATTGGGCCATTAATCGCTTGTGTACATTGACATCCAAACATGCAATCCATCAGTCTCCTTGATCTAGTCAAGAAAGCACACACTAAAAACAAAAAACACAATGCTGTGGATTTTTTTGGGGAAGCCTCAAGAATGTATTGTTAATATGTCCATACACTAACAAGCCTTGCTTATAAAAATGAATTGAGTGTTAGAAGACTTTGAGGCTAGTCTTCAAGCAATGCTTGATGTATTCAAATTAAGTGCATGTAAGTTACATTGGATACCAGGGAAAGCCATTGGGCAAAACATTTGCATACCTGAACGCCACAAATTATCGTGATTAGTGCCCACAGATCGCGGCCATGGGGCCCAAGTCTCAGACTCATGAAACCTACCCAAGCTGTTTGTTGTTGAATGCTGATTTCGGTATGAAGCGTGTCATTAAGGCGAGAGGCCATGCAAACAGATGCGCTTTACCAACGCGTTCAGGTGCAAGGGTCTGTTATGACATCGGGGCTATCCCATTCATGGGCTCAATGCCCTGAATGAGAGAGATCCATACAGGGTCAGGTCGCCGCCAACAGTGTTTCTCTGACGAGTCAGGTTTGCAACCCCAATCCTAGGCAATCTCAACAGCTCATCAAGGTGGTATCAAATGATGATGACGACGACGACGGTGATGATAGGACATAAGAGGTGTTTGTGTTCCATAAGGGGTCTAGCCATGCCAGATATCTTTGTCTCGAAGATCTCTTATGATTGTCCCTTCTGCATAGAGTGATGCAAGGGCTCGACGCACGAACATCTAGCACATAAAGTGTGATCTTGCCTAGTCAGGTGAATCCTCATCCTGCTAACGGAGAATCTCTGCCGTAGAATCTCTTCTCTGCAGCTAGAAGTCTTAGAGAGAGAGAAAGAGAGAGAGAGAGGGAGAGAGAAGTTACCAGGGATCCAAGAGTTGTATCAGCCTAGAGAGAATATGTCGAGCCCGTGGTGTAGGCCTAGAGAGAGTATGTGGAGCATGTGGCATAGGCCTAGTGAGAGGATGCCTCTAAGATATCGAGCATCTGGTGGTGTCGGCCTAGAAAGAACGAACGAAAGAAAGAAAATTTAATGTTTTCTAAAGACCAAAATTTGCAAAACTTGGATTATGGAACAACGCGACTTTTGGCAAAACAAGACAATGTTCTTTTTAACGACGTTTAGGAATCGAACATTGCACCTTCGCGTGACTAGAATGTATATGTATCCCACTTAGAGAGAGGATGTTGGGCATGCGGTGTCGGCTTAGAGAGAGGATGCCTCTAAGCTGCCGAGCATGCGGTGTCGGCCTAGAGAGAGGATGTTGAGCATCCGGTGTAGGCTTAGGGGGGGATGCCTCTAAGATGTCGAGCATTCATCGGCCTAGAGAGAGGATGTGGTGCATGTGGCATCGGCCTAGAGAGGGGATGTGGAGCATGTGGCATCAGCCTAGAGAGGGGATGTGGAGCATGTGGCATCGGCCTAGAGAGGGGATGTGGCATCTAGAGAGAGGATGTCCCTTAAAGGATGTGGTAGGCCTAGAGGGAAGGTGCGGAGGCATGCGTCGGGGAGGATGTCACGCATGCCGTAGGGCTAGAGAGAGGATGTCGAGCATGCAGTAGGGCTAGAGAGAGGATGTCGTGCATGCGGTGGGGCTAGAGAGAGGATGTCGAACATGCCGCGGGGCTAGAGAGAGGATGCGGCCGGCGTAGAGAGAGGATGTCGTGCATGCGGTGGGGCTAGAGAGAGGATGTCGAACATGCCGCGGGGCTAGAGAGAGGATGCGGCCGGCGTAGAGAGAGGATGTCGAGGAGGTAGAGAGAAGATGTGGGCCGGCAGAGAGAGAGAGAGAGGGAGGAAGGCGGGGTGGGTCTAGAGAGAGGATGTGCCATCGTGCACATCCGGAGCGTGCATATGAATTGAGCTGGAGAAGGAGAAGCTGCGGCGGCGATGGCGATGGCGATGGCGATGGCGGAGCTGGAGCAGAAGAAGCGGCGGCGACGGAGGCTCAGTCCGAGGAGATTCTGCAGCAGCAGGAAGATCAATCCGAACAGATTCAAGCAAAAGAAGCAGAAGCAGAAGCAGATTCAGATGAAGACGACGACGACGACGAAGCGATCACCTTCGTCCTCGCCGACGCCTTCGCGCCTGTGGCGCTTGCCATCGCCGCCGGCCTCGACCTGCCGCTGCTCTGCTTCTGGCCGCAGAGTTCCTGCATCCTCAACGCCTTCATCGCCGTTGCCAAGCAAGGCCGCAGGATGACAACCCTAGGTGCGCTTCTCGCCCCCCTCCATAGCCCTTCTCCTTCACAAGCTCGTCATCACCATCAGCATCATCATCATCTTCTGCATTCTCGTCCCCCATTGTCTCCTCTCTCTGTCTCGTCTCTCTCCCTCTGTCTTTCTGTCTGCATGTTTAGGGTTAGGGTTAGGGTTTGGGTTTGGGGCTTAAGGGTTTAGGGTTAGGCTTAGGGTTAGGGTTTGGGGCTTAAGGGTTTAGAGTTAGGGTTAGGCTTAGGGTTAGGGGCTTAAGGGTTTAGGGTTTGGGTTTGGGTTTGGGGCTTAGGGGTTTAGGGTTAGGATTAGGATTAGGGTTATGGGCTTAAGGGTTTAGGGTTTGGGTTTGGGTTAGGGTTAGGGTT
The DNA here is from genome assembly GCA_037176905.1 of Azolla pinnata. NCBI lineage: Eukaryota > Viridiplantae > Streptophyta > Polypodiopsida > Salviniales > Salviniaceae > Azolla > Azolla pinnata. The sequence goes on along the minus strand of JBBBWG010007668.1, from coordinate 6,569 downwards.
AGGATTAGGGCTTGGGGCTTAAAGGTTTAGGGTTACGGAACTTTCGTGTTTACTGTAGTCTTTACACTAAACCTTAAACGCTGCACCTGCAACCTTCCGAATTGAGGTGTTTGCAAATCTTTAGGGTTAGGGTTAGGGTTTGGGGCTTGAGGTTTTAGGGTTTAGGTTTTAGTGTTGTTGTCTTCTGCCATTGTCTTGTGTGTGTGTGTGTGTGTGTGTGTGTGTGTGTGTGTGTGTGCGTGTGTGTGTGTATGCGTGCTTAGTGCTTAAGGGTTTAGGGTTTAGGGTTTAGGGTTTAGGGTTTTACTCGAAACCCTAAAAGTTGAACCTTGAGAACCTGCGACCAGGACAAATCGAGGATTTAGGGTTTAGAAGGTCATGTTAGTGGATTTCAAGCCATCGCAAGCAAGCCTCGTAGTCTCCATGCTCTAGCTGCATTCGCCAGCTGGAAAAACCTTTCGACTGGGTCAGGGTTGGGGGGTTTAGGGCAAATGGGCAGTGCGTTTTCGAGCTCGGCAGCTGCGCATCCGACATAAGTAGCCGAATTCCCGAGCGCTCTCGAATCGATATCGGAAGCAGTAACTGACGTGTACCCGGGGGTTCTGCGGCCCCTGCATGCAGAAGACGTGGATCCGATTCGACACAGATCCCTCCAATCTTCATCATCATCATCATCGCCTGATCAGGCGGAGACGAGGTCGCCGAGAAGCTGGCGTTGCTCATGCAACGCGGCGGCGATCTGCGAGCGAAGATGGAGCGGTGCAAGGAGTCTGTGGCGAGCTCCTGTGTTTCCTGCTTCGCCCGAGTTCCTTTTAGAAATGCCGAAACTGTGGATGATTTCGTCGACAGCAACGATTTCGCCACCCTACTCCCCGCTCTACCAAACCTTTTTTTTGCGTAATCGTGTGATGTTTGCCGACGCCGTGAGCTGACCGATGCCGAATGTTTTGTCAACAACCAGCCATTTGTGCTTATTGAAGGTTTGTCCACCGATTTGTAATGCTGCCAGATTCGACCTTCCGCAACCAGCTCATATAAAGTCCAGTTTGACTGCCAAAAGATAGCTTCTCTTTATATTACCACCAAGGGGATCATAGTGTATAATGATTGCTGCCAGACAAAGTAAAACCAATCTGGAAATTATGTGTATATGGTAAGAGTGTCTATTGGTTAGATTACAATGGGATCTAGGGAAGTATATATGGATTGACCCATTTATATATAAGTAGTATCTAGGAGGCATTCTCTAATATTTAGTAATATTATTGTAGCATTTACATGATGATAGCCAATGGCCTTGCCATCCTAATCTTCACCAAGATCATCTGCGGACTTTCTCTCAACTTTTCGGACCAGATTGTGGGGAGAAAAAGCAAGCTAAGAAGATTGCTATGTTTTAATGGCTTTTATCTCATAATGTTGTAGCAGTTAACACTTGGACGAGATCTATTGGTCGCTTAATAGGGTGCATATCATCAGGTGGGAACTTTTTTCTCTATCGAACGAGAACTATATGTGTGCCTACAGTCAGCTATGCATCAAATACGTGTAACTCTGTCCTAACCCTAAACCTATTCCTAACCTTATTCCTAGTGTTGCTCTAATCCCAATCCTAATAACTTTAACCCTATTCTTAATCGTAATTTGAGCTCTATCCCAAAACCTCTAATCTCAAAAGTAATCCTAACCCTAATCCTAGCCTAGGCTCAAAATCCAACTCCAACCTTCACCATATCTTGATCTTAACCCTAATCTTAGCCCAAGCTGAAAATCCACTGTAACCTTCACCCTACCCTAATCCTAGCCCAACCTCGAAACCGAACTCTGATCTTTAACCTATCCTAATCTTAACCATAATCCTAGCATTAGGCTCGGAACCCAACTCTAACCTTCACTCTATCCTAATGCTAATCCTAGTAAGCCTAAGCTCAAAACCCAACTCTAACCTTCCCCTATCCTAATCCTAACCTTAATCTTTGCCCAAGCTCTAACCTCACTGTAATCTTCCCCCCAATTTATAGCGTATATATTTTTTAGGGGGCAATTCGATCACTTTGTAAACCTTAAGGGAGTTCCAAGGGTATTCTACTATATTTTCCATCTGTATTCTCGTGCTTGATCATGTCACTTGTGGTAGTGTGCACTGAGGGTTAGGTCACTTATGCATAACCCCAGTGCCATAGAGGTTTTCGATTATATCAAGTATTGTACAACACAAACAAGTGTAAAACGTAGATTTACTGAAGAATACAATTGTGTATTTGTATTCAAGTATAAATGTATTATTTGAGAATAGAAAAAACTTAAAAGTATAAAATAAACCATTCGTTTTATTTAACATTTAAATATATATTAAAAAATTAATAAGAAATTCAAATTACACGAAATTAACTCAGAAGATATTGAATAAAAAGAGTAAGAAAAATTCAAACCCGAGAGTATATAGTTTTACTACTTTATCACTACAGTAAACTTTATTATAAGTAATAATAAATTTAGGGTTACCATGAGTTTTATTAGAAAGCAAAAAGCGATAGTAATTAGTTGATCATGAAAATTATTTGAGGATCCTAGTTACACCGATCAATTTAAAATTGCTTGCTCCATGGTAGAAACGATTCAAGTTTAGATTGAAACGACATCAAGATTAAGTTTACAAATTTTCAATCAGGTGGCGATTTATTGTACGCTTTGTCTAATGGGTCTTATTGGCCTATGCAGACATTAATATATCTTTCTTTCAAGCTTCGGCTCATTGATCCGAAGTGTTGAAAACATGACGGGCTTGACAAAGATAGCACGGGTGGAATCAAACCACAGTCGAATAATGTCCACCCATGATCAAGACGAACAAACCAATTGATCTGGAGCTCACATTCAGAAGCTCCATCAATCGACACCACCATCTCCATTTAACGAGGGCATTGGCGAAAAGAGGACTTGGCGATGAGGATGTCGGAGCTCCGTCGAGTGCGTTTTGTAGTACTTGCATTGGTAAGTGATGCAATGTTTGTCCCATGGTAAAAGGACTCTTAAGGCTAGATAAATGGCATGGCCAATTCGTCGAGAGGGAGGGAGTGGTGGCAAGCAGGGAGAGAGCTATGGTGTGTGAAACTTGTAATTGGTTCTCACCTTCATGGCGGGTGTATGTATGTGAGGGCATTAACTATCTCGACTTCAATGAAATCTAACAGATCGTGAGAGATCAGCGTCGGCTTCTGCTACTACTTCAGAAGAAGTTGCTGAAGATGAGTGGTCTCTCTCTCTCTCTCCCTCTTTCTCCAGTACTTTTTGTTCTGGCGCGGCTAGCCCTTTTTATTCCGAGCCTCGCATAAATTCGACCCACCAACTCAAAGGATCGATCGATCGAGTAAAGAGAAGAGAGAGAGATTCATGAGCCGGCAGCGATCAACTAACTGGCTTGGGTTCTAGATCATGATGCTGCCATGCCGACCGATTGGACTTGCTTTATTCGACATGGATTGATGGGGCTTGCGATCGATTCTTTAGGAGAGAAGAGGGCTTCTGCATCGCTTCTAATAGAAGAAGAGAAAGGAAAAGGATACAGAGACTCTGCTCCAAAAGACTGGCGTTGAACTAGAATGGTTTGTATCATGTAGCAAGAGAGATATATCATATATATACATACCTCCTTCCATCCAACCAGACACACATACATACATGCGTATATGCATACATACATAATGCTTGTATCACTGTCATTGACATCCCAGGAACTGCGGTCATAAACTTGCAAGGCTCTGTTTTCGACTCTCGTTCTCCGCCAGATCTACCGAAACTGTCAATTCCAAAGCGACTGATGGGGGTAGCTGGGGACTGGATCTTGAGCTGCTTGCTGCCTTGCTCTGCTCTGCTTTGCTTTGGACACAAAAGGAGCTCAATCACATCAGCTGGAGCTGGGTGCACATGCATGCATCAAATGCGCACGCAGCGCATACACATTCATCCAGCACATGCGTGCACGACATATGCACATACCAACACACACATGCATGCATGCATGCATACACATCCATCCAGCACATGCATGCATGCTTACATAGACATCCATCCAACCCATGCATACATAACGCATGCACATGCATGTGCATCCATCGAACACATGCATACATGACGCATGCACATACATGCACATCCATCCAACACATGCATGCATGACGCATGCACATACGCGCACATCCATCCAACGCATGCATGCATGACCTGTGTATGCACGCACGCATGCATGCATAGATACGCACACATCCAACACATGCATGCATGACGCATGCACACACAAACGCACCCATCCAACGCATGCATACATGACGCATGCACGCACATACGCATCCATCCAGCACATGCATGCACGCACACATACATGCATGGACGCATGCATACATGAAGAAGTTGGCATCTTTCTCCATGGCTTCTTCAGGAAGAACACTATAAGAAGGAAAGCAAGGATAAGGTCCTCCTCCTCCCTTCCCACTCAGAGATCTTTAGGGTTTTTCCATATCTGCTGCTGCTGCTGCTGCTTCCTTCTTCGGCCTCTCAAGAATTAGGGTTTCCCTTCCCAACTTCCTTGGTTAGTAGGGTTGCACTGCTGCAGCTCTGTCAAGAATTAGGGTTTCTCCGAGGAATTCTTCCTTTTCTTCTTCATCATCATCATCATCTTCTTCTTCTTCTTCTTCTTCATTAGGGTTATCTTCTTTCCGATTCCCCGGGGTTTAGGGTTTCCAAGCAATGGTGGGGCTGATGTGTGGATTTCTTGGTCTTGGTTGGGGCCATGTTTAGGGCTTCCAGGACTTCTTGACAGGGAAATCTCCTCCTCTTTCTAGGGTTTCTCCCAAGGGGTTTTCAAGCGTTAGGCTTTCAACTGTCTAGGGTTTTGGAGGAAGAAGCAGACGCAGAAGCAGAAGCAGAAGCAAAAGAAGAAGACGATGGAGGACCATCAGTTCAACTGTGGGCCAGACCCGCAGGGCCCGCTGTTCTTTCTAGGCATCGTCGTCGCCGCCATAGCCATACCTTCCTACTTCTCCGACACGGCTCAGCTGAGCTTCGCCCTGCTGCTCTTCCCGCTGCTCATCCTGCTGGCGCTGGCCTTCTTCTCAGAAGCGGAGGGAGACGCGGGCGAAGAGCTTCAGCACCACCATCACCACCACCACTACAGATCCTCGCCGCCATTCTATTCCGATTCTTGGGCATCGTCATCATCATCATCCTCGGCATCTTTCCCTGCAGCAGTCGCGGTTCCTGCAGGTTCTTTTCCTTCTTCTTCTTCGTCTGCTTCTTCTTCCTCCTCCTCCTCGCAGATGTCGTTCTCATGGCTCCTGCGCTACGCTCCGCTGCTCTTCTTCTCCTTCTTCTTCATCCCCTGGTCTGTGGCCTGCTTCCTCTTCCTCTTCCTCTTCGTCTCCATGGCCAAGTAGCAGCTGCAGAAGAAGCCCGAGCTGCTGCTGCAGCAGAGCGCCATAGCCGCCTCTCTGAAGCGCGTCTGTAAATACGAAAGAACAGTTCTTGTTTACTTATGTTTGTAAAAAAAATGGGTTTTGTTTTGGCGATGGTCGGATTCGAACTCGCGACCTTGTGCCCGATCTCTCGATCGATCCGGGAACTTCTCCGTGTTCGATTCGGTCCGATGTTCGATTCGTTTGTGGATTGATCGATCGTCGGGATGCGAATCGTAATTGCGTTTCAGGAATTGATTGATCATTAGAATGAGAATCGTAGTTTCGTTTCTGGAATTTTGATCGATCATTCGAATGAGAATCGTAGTTCCGTTTCTGGATCGATTGATCATTAGAATGAGAATCGGTAATTTCGTTTCTCGAATTGATTGGTCATTAGAATGAGAATCATAATTACGGCCGAGAATTTAAGCACTACGAATGAGCGGCTGCGACGGAGCAATGGGAATCTACACTGTGACGGAACGATGCTAGGAATTTGAACTCGCGACCTGGCGCTTGATCTCGATCGGAGGCTCGATCGATCCGAGAACGAATCCATGTTCGATTCGTTTGGCATCGATCATTAGAATGACAACCGTATATACAATCGTGACTAAGCACTAAGAGGAGCGGCTTCGGAAGAAGGGATCTGCACTGCGACAAAACGATGTTGGGATCTGAACTCGCGACCTGATGCCTGATCTATCTCGATCGCAGGCTCGATCGATTCAGGAACGAGTCCATGATCGATTCATTTGGGATTTGTAACGAAAACCGTGATTACAGTCGAGACTAAGCCACTAAGAAGAGCAGCTTCAGAAATAGGAATTTGCACTACTGTGACACAACGATGCTTGTCCTCATGCACAGAGTGGCCGATTCTATTGATCAATAGTAGCAGTAGGCCCTCTAATGTTAGTCTCAGTTTGGGCAGACAATCTCGAAAGCGACAATTGCCATTGTCTCAAGGAACTGTATAGGACACGTGATCCTTTGTCCATCTGTCTAGCATCGTTACTCCCCTTCCCTATTGAATCATCAGCTCTGCTTCCGATGGCATCGAATGAGATTCGAATGCTACGCGTAAACTCGTTCCGTCGAGTCCCTTCTGTTCCC
>JBBBWG010007657.1:13068-24948 GCA_037176905.1 Azolla pinnata | reverse complement strand
ACATTATATTACAATATATCCCTAGTATCCATCTTCCAAAGCTTTCTCAATGCATCGTATGCATGTAATATACACAAATCCAAATGGAGGAGACGCATGAGAGGTGAGAAAGAAAGCTCTCCATGGCTAGCAGCTAGGTACATGTGTCTGAGAAGAATTTTCGATATAGATCATGGTTTCGGATCGGACAAGCAAAAGCTCAAGACATTTATAGAGGCAAACTTTTATTTGCACGAGAGCAGGGGACCCATTACTCGTTTTGCCTCGAGGCATAGGAAAGAGGCACATGGGGTCGAGCATTCTGGCCTCGATTGCTTTTATGGCGCGCCCGAGAAAGTTTGTGTAATCGGCGTAACATGTCACGATCGCCCCCAAAACGTTCGCGGTAGATATGCAATGCAGCCTGCTTCCATCCACTAATATCCTGAATCTGGCAAAACAAGATTTGTCGGAGAACGCGGGATCGAGCCATGCCTTTCCCCTCTTGTTGTTGTTGTTGTTGTTGTTGGACTTGAAGGTTTGTTTATTTACTCTTCTACCCTCCTCTCCTTCTTCTTCTTCTTCTTCTTCTTCATTTCTACTCTTTGTTAACAAACAATATATATATGTATCCCATCTATATCTGCTATATCTCCCTCACCTGCAAAAATCAGTTCCCTGAGTCCTCCTCCTCCTCCTCCTCCTCCTCCTGACCATGGCGGAAGCCGCCGCCGCCGCCATCGCCATGGCGAGCAGCAGCAGCAGCAGCAGCGGTGGTGGTGGTGGTGGTGGTGTGCGCATGGTGCGCAGCAGCAGGAGCACAACACGCCATTTCCGCCCCGCCCCGCTTCTCCTCTTTCTGCCTCTGCTTGGGTCGAGCAATGGCGGGCAGGGGCAGAAGAAGAAGGGCAGGGTTGGCATCGTGCCGGCGATCAGGAGAAAGCTGCTGGACGCAGGCAGCAGCAGCAGCATCAGATGTTGCGACACAGCAGCAGCAGCAGGAGGAGCAGCAGCAGGAGGAGCAGCAGCAGGAGGAGGAGGAGGAGCATCAGAATCAGCATCAGCATCAGCATCAGAACCAGCATCAGCATCAGCATCAGAATCATCATCGTGGGTAGCGGCACCATCGCCGGCGGCGCTAGTGGCCCCGGATCCCAGGCTGAGCAACGCGGATCTGCTGCCGACGGCGGAGGAGCGGAGGGAATTGCGGTGGGGAGGGATAGGGGCGCTGTGGCTGAGCCTGGTGATCGGGGTGCCGTCGTACTACCTCGCGGGGAGCCTGGTGGAAATGGGCATGGCGTGGTGGCAGGGCGTGATGACGGTGGCGCTGGGGAACGTGCTGCTCTACATGCCGCTGCAGTGGACGGGGCACGCGGGCGTGAGCTACGGGATCTCGTACGCGGTGATGGCGAGGGCGTCGTTCGGGATCCGGGGGGCGCACGTCGCGACGCTGCTGCGCGGCCTGGTGGCGTGCGGCTGGTTCGGGATCGAGTCGTGGATCGGGGGCCAGGGCATCTACACCCTGCTCTCCTCTTTCCTACTATCCTCCCAATCCTCTTCTTCTTCCTCTTCTGCATTGGGCCTGACTTTCCTGGGATCCTCTCCCCTCCAATGGGCCTCCTTCCTCCTCTTCTGGGCTGCCCAGGCTGCCATCATCTGCCACGGCCTCCACGGCATCGACCGCTTCCAGCAGTACTGCGCCCCTCTTCTCCTCGCCCTCTCCCTCGCCCTCCTCGCGTGGGCTTACCTCAACGCCGGCGGCTTCGGCGCCATGCTCGCCGCCTCCTCCCAATTCGGCCCCTCCGGCGCCAAGCAAGGCCAGTTCTGGCAGGTCTTCCTCCCCGCGCTCACCGCCAACATCGGCTTCTGGGCCACCCTCTGCCTCAACATCGCAGGTGAAAAAATACATTTGACATGTTCTCGATCTCCCATCATCATCAATCCTCCTCCTCAATCCTCAATCCTCCTCATTCATTCAAAACAAAGTTACACTCATTCATTCATAATTTCATGAATCGAACAAACGAACGAACGAACGAACGAACGAACGAACGAACGAACGAACGAACGAACGAATCTGATGATCCTTGCCTCGCATCGCCGCCCCAATATGGCCCCAATGCTTTAAATATATAATCATCGCAGACTTCACCCGCTTCTCCAAGCGCCACATCGATCCCATCGTCGGCCACGCGGGCCTCCCCATCTTCATGGGCCTCTTCTCCTTCCTCGGCCTCGCCGTGACGTGCGCCACCGGCGTCATCTTCGGCTCCGTCATCTCCAACCCCATCCAGCTCATCGCCACCATCGGCGGCCCCGTGCCCATCCTCACCGGCCTCCTCGGCCTCATCTTGGCCACCCTCACCACCAACCTCGCCGCCAACGTCGTCGCCCCCGCCAACGCCCTCGTCAATCTCAGCCCCCACCTCTTCACCTTCCGCTCCGCCGCGCTGCTCACCGCCTCCGTCAGCATCCTCTTCGGGCCCTGGAACTTCATCAAGAGCAGCGAGAGCTTCATCAACACTTGGCTCCTCGGCTGCTCTGCGCTCCTCGGGCCCTTGAACGGCATCGTCGTCGTCGACTATCACGTCATCCGCCGGCGTCAGCTCGTGCTGCGCGACCTCTACTCCATGAGCCCCTCCGGCATCTATTGGTACACCCATGGCTACAATCCCAGTGCCATCGCCGCGTTCGTGCTGGCCGTGCTTCCATCCATTCCTGGCTTGCTCTTGAATGCCGGCCTCTTCGACTCCATCCCTGCTGTGCTATCCGCCGTGTACGACAGCTCCTGGATCTTCGGTTTTCTCGTGGGTGGATTCGTCTATTGGATTCTATTCCAAATCCAGATCAAGTGGCTCAACACAAGAGTAGCCTACCAAAACGGGGAGGTTATTTAACGTCGTCGTCGTCGTCGTCGATTCAAACATCCATCCCCGAATTACAGCTGAATAATAAGCAATTTACCTGAGATGATGATGATCTTCGAGTTGGACGGACTCCTCCCCATGTAATAATAATAACTCGCGCTTCACATTTTCAGCTGCATTTTTTGGCCAACAAAACACAGAATCATTCCGCCCTGCAATCACATACACATCCTTCACAGTTAGAAGGCATTTCATTGATTGTGAAGGAAGCACTTGATCATTTATCCATACAAATGTTAAACGCGTCATTGAAGTTCCAATTGTTGGGATTACAAATAATGAATAGCATCAGTCAGCTAACGGAAGGTGAGTCTGCATCCATACCACACACCATGACTCTGCAGCATCCTAGAGCTTCCGGTTATTTGAATTACAAACATCCTCCTCCATATATAACCATGAATACGATCAAAGTACTGGGGTTCCCTTGGATATCTTACACCTTATCAACAAAAAGAAGCTCCAGCCAAACACTGACAATCATTCCAAACTATTGATTGAGCACACTCATTGCAAGCTCATGGTTCTCAAAAGGAGTAAATTTGTCCATTGCAAATGTCGTTACTTGGCTTCGAATCACAACCAGCAAGGCGAATATGCTCATGTTTCGGAAAATACCTGCTGTTAATCTGATCCAACAGAGACATCTGATCAAGACTTCAGACCCTTCACTACTCAATACAAGACCCAAAATCACGCAGCACAACTCAGAGAAGTCAACAAAGCTTGCACAGGGCATAGGGATACAATTACGCTCACAGAACGAACACACTCAAAGATCTCATAATTTCATACAGACTCGATGGCTTACGAAGATTATATCCGCATATATGTATTCAAAATATAACTGCAAGCAAGCTTGCAGCAGGATTCAATCAGTAAGGACGCAGAAATACTCTAAGCATTTCATAAATGTCATTGGCCATGTTGCAGCAATTCACGACTTCTTCGAAATTTGGTAGAAACAGGGCACTACAAATATCATCATGACACTAACAACATGCTATACCCCAAATTAATAATGACCAAATGTATCAAATATACTAAGAGATCACTCGATGATACTCAAGCGATCTGTTTGTTTAATAACCAGAATCACATCAAAAAAGTACATGTGCAAAAATGTCAAGTTCCTTCATTTAACTCTCCAAAACACAAGAAAACGCTTGAATGTACTACAATTAACGCTGGAATCCTACTGTGACACACCGAGCCACTTTGTGAAAACTTCAAATTCAGTGTAGTCACTGTCCGAAATCATAGTCTTGTACCACGCTTCCCCGGCCTTCTTGATCGCCTCCTTGTCAGCACCCTCAATCTATGGATAAAAACACAAAATCTCGGTGCTTAACAGCAGGCTCATATGTGTATATACATAATGACAGGACATTAGCAATCGTCAAAGCTGGTTTTGAAAAAATATGGCCACTATATTAACTATTGACAAAATTAGACTCACTGCATCCCATGACATTTAAGCTCATCATTGATTGCTATCAATATATGCAGAAAGCAGCCAAATAGATACTGACATATTCCATCTTATCTTGAAAAAACTACTGAGCCAAAAATTAAAACGAGAAGAATGGAGAAGAAACATATGGGCACAAAAGATCACACACATAGTACAGCAACATCCCAGAAGCCTATAGGCAGATGAAACAGAGCAAGCGTGCAAAACCCGATTTTTATCTGCTTGATTAGGGATAGAAGCTAAACACGCAATAAAGCTAGCTATACAATACCCACAAACACAAGGGATCAAAGAGATTAAAAGAAAGCGAGAATGCACGTACACCAAACGAAACATAGTAAAAACTACCTCTGCAGTTGACTTCCTCTTCAGATCAAGCTTCTCTTTCTTGGCCTTCGCGCGTTGGATCTGTGCAAGAAGTTCTGTTCTCCTGGCTGTTTTAGCATACGGATTGAGCTTAATGAGAGCGCCAAGGTTCTTGATGGGATTCTTCTTCAGGACGCGCCGCTTGACATCCTTCTTGGTAGGACGAACAACAGATTGGATCTCGTCAGAGTTGATGATTCGGGAGAGATCCGAGTTAGCGAGCAGAGATCGGGGCAACGTGTAATTCTTCTTGGCCTCAGACTTGGAATCCTCAGAGCCAAAGATGGAATCAAGCTTCTCGAACGCAGATTTGGTCCAGACGATGAAACGGCCGAGATGACCACCAGGGGCAAGCTGGAGAAGGTTAAGGCGATCTACCGAGGCGACTTCGACGCCAGGGATGTTTCTGAAGGCCTTGACAAGCTTCGCGCCTTCGGTTCCATAGACGATGAGGGGACCGCGGCGAGAGATGTACCTGCGGTTCCTCATCTTCCCTTTACCTGCGCGGATGTTGACGCTGGCCTTGACCTTCTCCACGTCTTCATAAGCGCCGATTTTGCGGAGGACCTTGACCGCGGCGGACGTCTTCTCGACAGACTCGACAGAGTTGTCGAGGACAAGCGGGACCTCCGGCACATTCTGGATATGGTGGCCACGGGCAAGGACGAGCGAGGGAACTGCAGAAGCTGCGAGAGCAGAGACAACGGCGTACCTCTTCTGGTTGATGTTGATCTTGCGGTGCCAGCGGCGCCAGATCTTGGTGGGGGCGAACATGCGACCGCCTCTGCACATGTTGCCGAAAGCTCCCTGGCCGGCCCTGTGCGTTCCGCCTCCTGGGACGCGAGGGATACGAGAGACGGCCCTGCCGGTGCCCCACGACTCTGCAGATGTCTGATGGCCGGCCTTCTTGCTCACGGCGTAAGGCTGCCGCTTGTTCTTGGACATGTTGGCGTGGACGAAGCTGACGATGTCGGGGCGGATCGGCGCCTTGAGGACGTGGGGGAGGCTAGTGGTCTCGGTCATGGCGTCGCCATCGGCAGACTGCACAGTGACGAGGGGTCGAGCCGCCATCGCTGACGCTGACGCTGCTGCTGCTGCTGCTGCAGAAGAAGAAGAAGAAGAAGAAGAGGAAGAAGCAGCGGCGAAGAAGAAGAAGCAGAAGACGAAGACGAAGACGAAGAAGAAGAAGAAGAAGAAGAAGAAGTGCAGGGAGTAAAACCCTACAGCGATTTTCAGCCCTTGCTTCTTCCTGCCTTAGGGCTGACGTGGCTTCATCCTGGCCGTCCCTGCCTGGGGGCCTTACAGCCCCGGTGTGAATGCGCCCTTAACAGAATTTGCTTGAAAATTTTCTCTCCGGAATGAAGTAACAAGAAGACATACGTACATACAAGACTTCTTGTCTCAAATGGCAGAGTTTTTGGCTCTGATCCGCATACCGTACTCGTATTACCGCGTGCATAAACTGAAACAGGAAGGAATCGTTGTGCTGATTGTGTGCATTACATAGCTATGAGCTGTGTAAAACAGCATCGCTCGAGCACAGCACCGTCGATCAAATAGACGACATTTTCCCGCATCATGCAGCCGATCACGACATCAATGGCAAGTAATACGATCGATGCCTTCGCTTCTCGGACTCGGACCGAATGACATGGATCCCTTCCATTCGAATGTGAGTGCCTATTCGAAATATGTTCTTCGGCTGTTCTTTTCGTCTCTTCGCGTTCGTAATGTGGGATGTGCTGCTCCGTCGGCTTTCTTCAGAAGGAAGTACTTCTCATGGGTGAGAGGCACGCCACGAACTTCTATCATTGTGTGTCGATTCGCCGTGTAGACTATCTGGCAACAACAGGAAGAGCTAGTAAATGATTTGGGGTACGTCCTAGAGATCCCTGAATAAGATGAACCTCAAAGGTTCTTGAGGTGCCAGTTGATTCGTTGAAAACTCTCCGAATTGCAGTTGGTATATCAAACAGTGGATTGAAGCATAGTAATGTGTCCAAATGAAACAAATTTCAATCAATTTAAGAGAATTATTTGCATCGAAGCACTGGTGGTCTAGTGGTAGAATAGTACCCTGCCACGGTACAGACCCGGGTTCGATTCCCGGCCAGTGCACGCTCTTTGCAATTCCTTTTTATGTTTGATCTTTGATGGTTTATTAGCATCGGGATTCCTTCCGTTTCCAAGACGACCAAGGAAACACAGGCGCAATCAGATCGTGCCCTTCTCACGAATCACTCCGATCAGGTCTGCCTGCTTTTTATCGGCCACTGATCGAATGGTTTGTAATTTGTATGCAATTTCATCATTCTTCCCATTGGCCATTTTGGGCACCGGTTTGTAGTTTGTGACGACAGTCTTTTCCACCAGATCAAAAGCCCTTTTTCTGGGCCCGGGTGAAATACGTAACCAAAGGTATTCAGAAAGGGGGAGGGATATCCACCGACACGATCACTACGAAACATATTGTTCCTGCTCTCCCCCCCCCCCCCAACCCTTTTTTTCTTTTTCGTTTTTACGGCCAAAGCTCTTTGCCACACCAAGCATTAGGGGCACTTTTGCGAACGGCATGCATTCGCACATGCTTCGGCATGGATCTGGCCCGACGAAATCGATGAGAGGTCTACAGAAAGCCGACTGCAACGACGCACCCTCCTGCCGATCGATCGGGCAGATGCAGAATATGCACAAAACGTCTCCGGTCGTTATGAGAGCCGAACGCAACTTCGTGGTTCAGGGTTTCGAGGGGGCTTCTTCAGATAGCCTTTCGATTCTCTGTGAAGGGTAGCAACAAGATCGGTGGTTTAGGGTTGCAGATAAATAAAAAGCTTCCCAGGAGAGCAAAGCCTGTTTTGGTTTAGGGTTTCAGCCGAAAACCCTAAAAATGCTTGGATCCATGGAAACTTGAATTACAATTCTTGCTCGTCTTCTTCATCTTCAGCTTCATCTTCATCTTCATCTTCATCTTCATCTTCTTCATCTTCATCTTCTTCATCTTCCTTTTTCTTGTTGTGCTTTACCTTTTGAAATGTGACACGAAGAAAAGGACCTGTCAACTGACAGGGAAAACAAGGAAGCAGAGCAGGAGCTCTCCGACACAGAGAACAGAAGACGAGGCGAGACGAGAAGCGAAGAGGAGAGGAGAGAGGAGAGGAGAGAGGAGCGAGAGGACCGTGCTCAAGGCCCTGAGGTCATGGAGAAACGTCGCGGCGGCGGCTGCTGCGGCTGGATCCTCGTCCTCGTCATCGCCGCCGTCGTCGCCGGCGCCATCGTTGCCACTCTCGTCCTCCGCCATCACAAGTCGGATGCCGGCTCCTCGGCTTCTCCTTCTTCCTCTTCCCCTTCCTCTTCGCCCTCTTCCACCTCCCTTGGATCTGCTTCCTACTCCCATGCTCTCGGCCTCGCTCTCACCTTCCTCGACATCCAGAAATGTAAGCATTTCTGGGGACCTTTCCTGTTGTAATGCACAAGGAAGAAGCCATTCCGTTTTTTGCGCCGTTGTCTTTGAGTATAGGTGCGTGCTTCATTTCTCGAACTCGAGGTTATAGAAACATGTGGCATTTCTGGCTTTCTTGAAGACTGCATTCCAGAAGAAACTAAAAGGAGCCCTCGTCATATCTCACGTATCGCATTTTGCTTGCTCTATATTTGGAAGCAAACTAGGATTTGGCCCAATGTAGGCCCTTTTGCCCCTATCGCCAAGCCACATTATGTAGGAACAACAGTTTCAACACTCTCTTGAAAGTTGATGCCATATCATCTTTATTATGCTTGTAAAGAAGGCTTAAGCAAGGAACCTTTTTTACGATCCATCTTTCTTGAAGCCGAGATTCTGCAGTTAAAAGAAACGGTTCAGACATTTCCGCAGTTGTCAATCGAAGAAACACTATCAAATAAACCTATAAGAAAAGTTTAGGTCGTTTTCCCACTGTGGAAACAACATCATGTAGGGACAACAGTTTCAACCATCTCTTGAAATATTTGTTGCTATATCCATCTTTATCATGTATGCAAAGCTTACGCAAGAAAGCATTTTTACGATTCCACCTTTCTTGAAGCTTACAAACTAGTTTTCTGTAAATGAAATGATTTAAATCCTTATGTCTGGACAAGAACATTACATAAGGACAAGACCATCGTTTGTCTCTTGAATTTGTTGCTATATCAATCTTTATTATGTATGTAAATCTTGGGTGAGGAAATATTTATGCCCCTCCTTTTTTGAACCTGGCATTCTGCTGTAACGAAAGGGTCTGATGAAACGTTTGCAGATTTGGATTTGGTAGAGAACTTTTATAATGTTATATGATACACAAGTTCGTTTTTTTCTGATTGCTCTACTTCTTCTTTGAGCATTAGCTGGGAAGCTTCCATCCGACAACCCTGTGGATTGGCGGGGAGATTCAGCACTATCTGATGGAAGTGATGTGGATGTCGATCTTGTTGGTGGGATGTATGATGCTGGTGACCACATCAAATTTAGCTTTCCATTGGCTTTTACCTCCACTCTGCTCTCGTGGGGTGTGCTCGAGTACAGCTCACAACTGGATGGGGCTGGTCTGCTTGATTCAACCAAAAGACAAATCAAGTGGATCACTGATTATCTCCTCAAGACACATTACTCGAGCAATGTGCTCTACTTTCAGGTTTTCCTGCAAAGTGTTTTTATATTGTGCTTTTTTTTGTTCGTAATCTTCTCTAGCTTTGTTGTATGCATGAAATGAAACTCGTCAAACCTTTCAATGACAGTTGTGAAGGTAGAAAAAACAATTAAAAAGATGTGCACCATCAAACTAACACTGAACCACCCTTTTATCATTTACGTTTAGCATTGATCTCTTTGTCTGATGCATATTGATTCACAAATTTCAGCAATACATTTGCAAAAAGAACTAAGAGGTTTTGTGTGGATCATGTATCAGATTATGCAAGTTTAATGGAGTGACCTGAATCTGATGTAGGTTGGAGATCCTTTAATCGATCATAAATGTTGGCAACGCCCTGAGGATATGGATGAGAAGAGGCCTTCACTGAAATTAACTACAAAATCTCCTGGATCCGATGTTGCTGGTGAAGTAGCAGCAGCCATGGCATCGGCTTCACTGGTCTTCCGGAAGGATAATGCATCATATTCTGCTGAGCTTCTACAGCATGCTGAAGAGCTTTTTGATTTCGCGGACTCACATCAGGGCTTATACACTGCTAGTTTCCCAGATGCCATAAATTACTACAATTCCACTGGCTATGGAGATGAGCTACTGTGGGCTGCTTCATGGCTTCTTCATGCAACAGGGAAGGCAGAGTATTTGACATACGTTACAGGATCTGCTGGTGAAAATTATGCTGAATGGGGTGAAGCACCAGCTTGGTTGAGCTGGGACAATAAGCTTGCAGGTGTTCAGGTTTGTATATCTCAAGCTTATGTTGAGTTTTATGATCTTAACGTCGTTTTATTTTTAACTAGGTTAACTTTGATTTACAACAAGAGTTTTGTACAACTAAAGATGTTTTGGGGTTTGAGTGTAGCATGTTACGAACATGGCATGAACCTAACGAGGCAATAAATATACAAGAGAGGGGTACCTATTTTCGTTAATGTGCATCATAGACATCCAGTCTGTGGCTAGAAAAGATCAATTCATGTTGGTTTACCTCAAGCAACGCTATTGCTTCCTGTTTGATGAGGTCATGTGTGGCACTTAACACGTTTCAGAGTATGTTGATTTCATGGATGAATAGTCTGATGCCAAAAAGATAGCAAAAGAAATCGTCATTACTTTGAGAATAGATGCAAATATATAAATCATTCATTGATGGATTTCATTGTTTTGCCATCCAGAGTAGAGTGGTGGGATAGAGTTGATCCACTCTTAAGAATTTCTAAATGGTTGTAGGTGCTTCTAGCAAGGTATCAGATTTTCCTAGGACAAGTAGGATCTACAGCAGCAACAAATGGGCTGACAAAATACCGAAACACCGCTGAAGAATTGATGTGTGCCCTTCTACCAAATTCTCCCACAGCAACAAAAAGCCGTACGGATGGTAGGTTATATTTTCACTAATATTCTCTTAAGTTTATACATGTGCTCTCAACGACCTCATTTGTGAGGCTTCATGTAGTCTTGGGCTAGCCGCTTGATCAATTTTTCTAATAGAACTATTTCTCATTCTGTACATCTCCCTTCTTTTTTGTTTTCAGCTGGACTTATATGGGTAATTCAATGGAATCCTATACAACATGCCGTGAATTCTGCCTTCATGGCACTCCTATACAGTGACTATCTGTATACATCAAAGTCAACGAGCCTAAGGTGTTCAGGGAAAGTTTTCTCCTCACAGGATCTTCGGAACTTTGCTACATCTCAGGTATCACAGTATCATATGTGAACATGTTTTTTTTGCGTCAGAACTTATTAAACTGCCTAACCATGACCTACCCAGTCATCCATTGTAGTGCTACTAAAACCTAGCTAACTATTTTCAAAAGAGAAAACAAAGAGAGGAAATAACATTTACTTTCTGTGATGAACTCACTATAGGGTTCTGAACACCTAACAATGTATTTTCAAAAGAAAAAAAATCTAGGGTTTTGAAAACATAACTGACTATTTTCGAAAGAGAAATAAAAGGATGGAAGGTAATATTCGTTTTTTTTGATGCCAGGCTAATTATCTGTTGGGAAAGAATCCAAGAAGCATGAGCTATTTAGTTGGGTATGGCTCAAAGTATCCACAGCAAGTGCATCACAGAGCAGCTTCGATACCTAGTGATGGGGTCACGTATGGATGCAAAGATGGGTTTCAATGGCTCTCAGCAACTACACCAAACCCCCATGTTGCCAATGGGGCTCTAGTTGGTGGACCTTTCCAGAACGATAGCTTCATCGATAGTCGAAACAACACAATGCAAAACGAACCTTGCACTTACAACACTGCAGCTTTTGTGAGTTTGTTAGCTGGTTTGGTATCATCTGCTCAAGTATCCCTTGTGAGCTGGACTTGATGTATGCGGGTCAATGGCTTACTTATATCATTCGTTCTCATAAATATTTATTTGTTCAAACATCAATCTAACACAAGAGCTTGTTGCCTGGCTAAGGAACAAGCGGTATATATCTTGAATGCTTGTTCC